>VOPJ01004386.1:0-77040 GCA_014673585.1 Semibalanus balanoides
AGGACATAATTTACGATCGATGATTTTTTTACTAGATTAGTTATTCAAGTCCCTGAAACATTCGTAAATGCTGCCAATACAAATGCAATTGAAAACGTCCCATCCAACCCATACTGATCGTGACGATGCTATTCTGTAGAGTAGAAGTCAGTAAAACGATCTTGGTCTTGATCGATACGCTATTTTTGGAAGAATTGCTTGAGTGCAAACTGGTAGCTCAGAATCTGTAAGCAAAACTCGTTCTGTTCGCTTTTGTATGCAGACCTTTGACTAGTTTGAATATATTGACAAGATGAACCAGGATTTCAACCTGCAACAACATCGCATTCCACCATTTATATTATTGGTCACGTTGCTCGTCAAGCATGGTAGCAATGCAGAACGACATCAGCTATAACGGTATCGCAAGTTCATCGCACGGAAAAGCAAATCATACTCAAAAGCATATTGGAAAGCTTCTTCGCTACGAGTAGATGTTATGTAATCTCGGGCGCCCTGTATCCGAGGTCGTGTCTGTTATACGGTGTGTATATTTGTATGTGTGGTGTGTTATGTCCATGAGTGTGGACTATCACCTTTATTCGCATCCTGTTCATTTGACTTATGCACAGATCACTGTCTGTCATTGTTCTTCTTAATCATCGCAGGGCTGTACCGATCATGACTCGGTTGCCGTGACGCTACTGGGAACAAGTACCGCTCCGCACCGCTCCGTACCGCTCCGTACCGCTCCGTACCGCTCCGTGCCGCTCCGTGCCGCTCTCCGTGCCGCTCTCCGTGCGCTCTCCGTGCCGGCTCTCCGTGCCGCTCTCACGTACCAGCTTTCTCCGTACCGCTCTCCGTACCGCGCGGACCGCGTCTCCGTACCAGGCTCTCCGTACCGCTCTCCGTTACCCGCTCTCCGTGCCGCTCCTCCGTGCCGCCTCTCCCCGTGCCGCTCTCCGTACCGCCTCTCCGTTACCGCTCTCCGTCACTCTCCGTAACGCTCCGTACCGCTCCGTGACCGGCTCCCCGTCACCGCTCCGTACCGCTCTACCGTTACCGCTCGTACCGTCTCTCCGTACCGCTATCCCGTACCGCCTCCGTACCGCTCGCGATACCGCTCTCCGTACGCTACCGTACGTTCCCGTACCGCTCCTGTACCGCTCTCCGTACCGCTCTCCGTACCGCTCTCCGTACCGCTCTCCGTACCGCTCTCCGTACCGCTCCGTACCGCTCCGTACCGCTCCGTACCGCTCTCCGTACCGCTCTGTACCTCTCTGTAATGTTATGTATTCTAGTTGTATTATTAAATAATCACACAAATATTTGTCGATTCCTGCAACGCAGTTCACAATCCCAATTAAGGCATGCGGCATGCCCTATGACTGGGTGTGATACAAACCCTGCACCGACCCACCCGGCATCACTCTACATCCGTTTCCGGTAGCTTATTACCCCTGCCAGCCGCCTTTGCCCATGCGCCTATAAATTCCATCTGGAGCTTCAGCAGTATAACACGGAGTGGTTCCCGGCTGTACTGCGGTCTGCATGGCCGGGTTGTCGGGTTAGTGCACCTGCCTCCATCGCGTCACGGTGGCCGGGTTTATTGGTGCACCTGTATCCGGTGTAGTGTGGCGCCGCCGGGCCGTGGCTTGGTCGGCTCGGTCAGAGTCGTCAGTTACAGGCAGGGGCGGCTGTGAGCAGACAGTGCAGTGGCCAGTGTGTACTGCGGGTAAATATAACTTACTTCTATCGAGGGTATACACATGGGAAGTGTGCAAAGTGAAGTAGAATAACACTCAATACTGGGAGCGGTTCTTACGCGTTCGATCCGTCTTTGTGTGCTAAATTCCGGGAAATCTCACAAAGTTCACCTAGCCTGAAGTTTCTGTCCGACCCATCACTCACCTAAACTTGTCACCCGGTCACCCCTCCTGCCCGCGTCGCGTCATATGTCGTCTGTGTCTGCGTCATCAGCCGTCTGTGTCTGCGTCATCAGCCGTCTGTGTCTGCGTCATCAGCCGTTTGTGTCTGCGTCATCAGCCGTCTGTGTCTGCGTCATCTGTGTCTGTGTCTGCGTCATCAGCCGTCTGTGTCTGCGTCATCAGCCGTCAGTATCTGCGTCATCAGCCGTTTGTGTCTGCGTCATCTGCCGTCTGTGTCTGCGTCATCTGTCATATGTGTCCGTGACGTCACCGGCCGTGTCTCTCCCGCTGCAGACATGCGGTTTCCGCTGGACGGTGGCGTGGAGCTGCACTTCTCAGCGACCAGCCTGGGCCAGGACCAGGTGGCTGCCCCGGTCCGGCTGAATCACACCCCGGACCCGGTCCAGCGCTGGGACAGCTACGATGACTTCCGGAGAGCCACTGCCGATCTGCCAGGTACTGTTCTATTGAAGAGTCACAGACATCTTCCCCTGTCTCGTCTATTGAGAGTCACCAGACCATCTTCCCCATGTCTCGTTCTTTGGGAGTCACCAGACGTCTTCCCTGTCTGCGTCATTGACGAGTCACCAGAACGTCCTTCCCTGCTCGTCTATTGATGAGTCACCAGACATCTCCCCTGTCTCGTCTATTGAGAGTCACCAGACAATCTCCCCTGTCCATCGTCTATTTGGAGAGTCACCAGACATCTTTCCCATGTCTCGTCTATTGAGAGTCACCGACTCTCCTGTCTCGTCTATTGAGAGTCACAGATATCTTCCCTGTCTCTGTCTATTGAGAGTCACCAAGACGTCTTCCCTGTCTCGTCCTATTGAGAGTCCACCTGACGTTCTTCCCCTGTCTCGTCTATTGAGAGTCACCAGACATCTCCCCTGTCTCGTCTATTGAGAGTCACCAGACGTCTCCCCTGTCTCGTCTATTGAGAGTCACCAGACGTCTCCCTGTCTCGTCTATTGAGAGTCACCTGACATCTTCCCTGTCTCGTCTATTGAGAGTCACCTGACGTCTTCCCTGTCTCGTCTATTGAGAGTCACCAGACATCTCCCTGTCTCGTCTATTGAGAGTCACCTGACATCTTCCCTGTCTCGTCTATTGAGAATCACCAGACATCTCCACTGTCTCGCTATTGAGAGGTCACACAGACATCTTCCCTTAATATTCGTTTCTTTATTGCGAGAGTCAACTCTACACCGTCTCCCATGTCTCGATTTATTAGAGAGTGCACCAATATCTCCCTGTCTGCTATTGAGAGGTCACCAAAGAACGTCCTCCCTGTCTCGTCCTTGAAGTCACACAGACATCTCCCTGTCTCGTCTATGAGAGTCACCAGACCATGCTCCCCTGTCTCGTCTATTAGGTCACCAGACGTCTCCCTGTCCGCTTTGAAGATGTCACACAGACGTCTCCTCCCTGTCTCGTCTATTGAGAGTCACACAGATCAGTCTTCCCTATATTCGCCTATTTATGTATGTCACCAGACTCTCCACTGTTCGTTCTATTGATGAGTTCATCTGATCATCTCCTGTCTCGCATGAGAGTCACAAACGTCCACTCCTGTCTCGTCTATATGAGAGACGTCACCAGAACATCTTCCCCTTATAGATCGCTATTGAGAGTCACCAAGACGTCTCCCCTGTACGATACGTCTATTGAGAGTCACCACAGAAATCTCCCTGTCATCGAGTCTATTGAGAGTCCAACCAGACCTCCTCCAGTGTCTCGTGAGTGAGAGAGCTCATCCATACATCTTCCACCTTATATCGAATCTATTGGAGTCACCCTAATATCCCTCTCAGAGAGTCCTATTGAGAGTCACTAGACGTTCCTCGGTCTCGTCTATTGACGAAGCCGACCATATGACAATATCCTGTCTTGCGTCTACTGGGAGTCACACCAGACTCTACCATTGTCCTCTAATTGGGCGAAGTCTCACGGCGACACATCTCCCCTTTCTCGTCTATTGGGGAAAGTACACCTGACCAATCTCCTTGTCTCGTTCTATTTGAGGAGTCACCAGACGTCTCCTTCTCGGCTATTGGGGGCTGATGCCTCCCTCAGATATTCATCTGATAGGAAAGAACGTTCCCCCGTGAGGCTATAGGTTTGTTCTCGCCTTTTCCTACTAGATGGCGAACTAGTTTAGAAGTTGATTAAAGGGGAATTGGTCCGAGTCACATATCTTTATCCAGGCTATGGAATAATTAATAATTGGAGCTGAGGACCTGCAATTCTTCGATATTTATACTACACAGATACAACTTTGCACATCATAGTATCTGGGCCGCAATAACCTGATCTGAGGTCCCGGTAGGAATAAAGATCTGTTCTAAAACATAGATAGCTATTGTTACTTCATTGACCAAATTAATAGTTGTTCTAAGGTAGACACTATTTGCAGCTCGTCCATCATTCTAAAATCGCTCATCAGTCATCTCGTTAAGCGACCAAACTCGACATCTGTCTCTCCGGACATTTACCACGGTGCTCGGAGACAGCTCTTGGCAAGTCGTCGAGTTGGCTCCGTATCTAAATCGATTTCACCTGGTCTGTCCACATTTGCGTGGGCGTTAACTCATCCATTGGGCAATGTTCTGCAACGTGGCAAGAAATACCCTGAAGTACGAAAACATTATTGGGAAAAGCCGCGAAGGATAAATTATGGAATGATGGTCATTCAATGCAGCAGCGAGTCACCCATCGATCGTATTTTGACAGCTGCAGCTGCCATGTTCTGGAGCAGACTGTTAACAAGCGAGCTTGCCTGAGACCACTTAGCTCAGGCTAATGAGCTCGCTGGCAGCTGCTGGCTGCTGCCAGCTGCTGACGGAGCGCTCGCTGATAGAGCCGAAAACCATATTGTCTCTCATCGCATGAACACTCATGTCGGAGTACCCGTAAGACCTGAAGGGCCACTATATCTGTCCTCACAATCGACATTCATTAGAGGTCAACTCATGCCGGTGTTCCGAACGCCAGAACCAGTTCTATTGCCAATGCGGAGCCTTGGTAAGAGAAAATGCGCATAGCATCGGTTGTACTGTTGATAAAAGCAGTCACAGGATCGTCTCACGTAAGTGAATGAAACAGTCTCCCAGTTCGCCGTTTTATATGTTACTTCGCTCTAGCAGACACGGAGAGCCCGTCTCCGTCTCCCGTCTCCGTCGCCCGTCCTCCGTCTCCGTCTCCGTCTCCGTCTCCGTCTCCGTCTCCGTCTCCGTCTCCGTCTCCGTCTCCGTCTCCACGTTAGCCATCTGAGTAGGAGCAGTAAGCAGAGCCAGCGAAGAGCCACCAGCACACGTTGCCTGACTGAACAGGTGTGCTGATCCTCCCCCGGCCCCGCCCTCGCCCTCGCCGTGTCTCCGGGCGGCTCAGCGGCCACGTCTTCGTCCGGCTCCGCCCACAGCCCCCCACTCTCCAGCCACGGCCGGCCGTGTACCGCTCTGCTCTGACCTTCACTGCCCAACAATAAACAGCAGCTGTCGGAAGGTGGCACAGGAGGGGGGACTGGAGGGAGAGGGGGCGGATCAGGCTAGGTGGGCAGACCAAGGCGGAGTCCATCTGTGTGCCTGCATGCAGGCTGATGTCCAATCCGCCCAGGATCAGGTGCGGGCGGTGTCGGTCCAGTCCTGTGCCGTGAACAGCTGTCCACCCATGACCAGATGTAGCTGCCCATGGTCAGCTACAGCTCCCTCGGGGTCAGCTGCAGCTCTCCCTCGGGGTCAGCTGCAGCCGCCCTGTAGCCTCGGGGTCCGATGGAGGTGTTACAGAGGTAACTGTGGACAGGTGCAGTCTCTCTGGAGACCAGTTTTGGTCTGCTCCTGGGTGGTCCAACAAGGGGTTGGTGAATGAAAAGATCCGGTTGCAGCCTGGATCAAGTGTAGGGTATTACCGCCGGTTTGGACAGGACCATCTGTAGAGTGTTGACGCGTCTGGGCGGGACAATTTGTAAAGTATTATCATTGTTTGACCAGGACTATCTGTAGAGTATTACTGGGTCCACCCAGGACCGAGTATTGGTCGGCAGATGGCAACCGACCGTCTGTCTCTGGACTCACTGGTCAGAAGTCGGGGACACTGCAGTGGTGGGTCAGTGGCCTGGTCAGTGACTGGTCAGTGGCGGGTCAGTGGCCTGGTCAGTGGCCTGGTCAGTGGCGGGTCAGTGGCCTGGTCAGTGGCTGGTCAGTGGCTGGTCAGTGGCTGGTCAATGGCTGGTCAGTGGCTGGTCAGTGGCTGGTCAGTGGCTGGTCAGTGGCTGGTCAGTGGCTGGTCAGTGGCTTGCGTTCAGTGGGCTGTGTCTAGTGGCTGGTCAAGTGGGCTGGTTATGTGGCTGGTCAGTGGCCGGTCTGTTTGCGGTGTTGTGGCTGAGTCAGTGGCGGGTCGAGGCCAGGTCAGTGGCTTGGTAGTGGCTGGTCAGTTGGCTGGTTCAGTGGCTTGGTCTGTGGCTTGGTAGAGGACTACCTAGAACGTCAGTGGCCCTGGTCCAGTGACCTTGTCAGTGACCCTGGTCAGTGCAATGGTCAGTGGCGGGCTCTGTGCCGGTTCTGTGGCGGGTCTGTGGCAGTCTGTGGTCGTGGTCTCAGGTGGTTTGCTGATGTCTTTGTGCAGAGGTCAGTGGTTGGTCAAGTGGCTGGTCAGGTGTGATGTCAGGTGGTCGTCTGGTCAGTGCTTATAGTTCAGTGGCTTTAGTCCTCACGCAGGTGGCAGGGTCAGTGGCGGGTCACGTGACTCAGTTCACAGTGGCCGGTGATCTCGTGGGCCGGTCTGTGGTTCTGGTCAGTGGCGGCCGTCAGAGGCAGGTCAGTGGCTGGTCAAGTGGCTGGTCAGTGCTGGTCAGTGGCTTCTGTGGCTGGTCAGAGGTCTGGTCAGTGGTTGAGTCTTGTGTGGTGCGCTGGTCAGTGGTTTGTCAGTGGGCTGGTCAGTTTTCTGTGGCGGAGTTGTGGCGGGCCTGTGGCGGGTCAGTTGGCCGCGTCTGGTGGCGGTCTGTGGCGGGTCTGTGGCGGTCTGTGGGCTGGTCTTGGCTGGTCAGTGCCTGAGTAACAGTGCCTGGTGCAGTTGGTCTGGTCAGTGGTCTGGTTCATGTGATACTTGGTCAGTGGCGGCGTCAGTGGCGGGTCCCAGTAGCCTTGGTTCAGTGGTGGTCAGTGGCTGGTCAGTGTCTGGTTCAGTGTGCTCTGGTTCAGTGGGCTGGTCAGTGGCTGGGTCTTATTTGGTCGTGTTCAGTGGCTCGGTGGTCAGTGCTGTCCAGCTGCAACTGGTCAGTGCGAAGACTCGGTCCAGTGGCTGGTCAGTGCCGTGGTCAGTGGCCTGGTCAGTGGCCTGTGTCAAGTGGTTCTGGTCTAGTGTGGGGTCAGTGGCTGGTCAGTGGCTGGTCAGTGGAATGGTCATGGGCTGGTCAGTGGCCTGGCAGTGGGGACTGTCAGTGGGCGGTGTCAGTGGCTGTCAGTTGGCGGGTCAGTGGCTGGTCGCAGTGGCAGTGTCAGTGTGGCTGGTTCATGTTGCGGACATTGACCACTCGTCAGCCGTCTTGCTGCTGAGACCGACACAGCTCAGCCAGGCCAGCTCAGCAGCCTCGTATTGTCACCTCCAGTATTGATAGAGAGCGAGGTAATCCCAGACCGACACGGTCGCGCTCTACCAACGGCTGTATCTGAGCTGAGGCTTATGATAACAAACAGCTGGGCTCTCGCTCTGAAAGGAGTCGGGATCCACGCCTGGGCAGTGTCAAGTGGACTAGACTGAAAGAGTTCCTTGGTCTTCCCGAAGACATGTTAATGCGGGCGATTTCGATATGTTGTACGGGATATATTATCTATGAATGTGCCAGCATTGTTATTGGCTTTGACGTCGGTCATTCATGGGACGCTTGAGATCCTAGGAAGATCAGTTATTGCATCGGGTGATTGTGCAAGCGGCTTTGGTATTTGCAATGCAAATATGTTCGTAATATGTGACTGAAGAGTAATTTATTTAACATTGGTTTATTGTTCGTTGTTATCGGAGCAATATCAGCGTGTTTTTGTTTTTCATTACAGAAGACCTATATCTCGGTACATATTGCTGTACTACAAAAAAAAAAGTATTTACGATAAAAACGAACATTACAATACGTTCGTGTTATATTTTGCTATTGCATGGCAAACAATTGTTAAATGTTCAACATACGAGATCCAGAGGATATTGAATGTTACTTGATCGGTAAGCTTCTGGCTGGCAACAGACGCTGGTCGTCTGTGTGGCGGTCACTGCAGTGGGAGCATCTGCAGCTGAGTACCGACTCCTCTCACCAGTTACTGCGCGTGACTGAGCCATTACTACGTCACAGCCCTCAGCTACCTCCTCCCAGTGCCGTGGGCGGGCGGAGGTCAGCCGGAGGAGATCAGCTACAGCGACCCACGCCCGTCCCGCCTCCGTCCGTCCAGGCCAGCGCCGAGAGGGGCGCATCATCCCTCGTCTCTCGTCCCCCTCATCCCTCGTCCCTCATCCTTCGTCCCTCGTCCCTCGTCCCTCATCCTCATCCCTCATCCCTCATCCCTCATCCCTCATCCCTCATCCCTCATCCATCATCCCTCATCCATCATTCCTCGTCCCTCGTCCCTCATCCCTCGTCCCTCCTTACTGGCACCGTTTGACGGCTGCTCGGAGGACGGTGTGGCAGCGATGGCTGCCTTCTCGTTATCCATCAATGTCGACATGTTTTGTGGAGGCTGGTAAGCGGAATCGGTCTGATCGCCGGCTGCCGCGGCGGGAGGTGACTCCGAACTGTGGCTCCTGCCGTGTTTTATATCAGCAACGATCAGACGAGCTGAGTCGGCCCGCTCAGCGTCAGCACAGCCCACGGCCCAGCACGGCGGTTAAGCACGGAGCAAAGCCCTCATTTCCTGATATAGGACATCTACGCAACTTCTACAAAAAAACGTCTAGCAATGCACAAGAAAACAAAATCTAATAATGTTGTTTAATTTTGTGAAACTTTTGGGGGTGATGCTCCCCCCCCAAACCGCCACAAACTGCCGTTCTAGATCCGCAAGTGAGGGCAGCCGCAGCCTCCTCAACTCACCTCGGTCGTCGGTCCACCGCTGCCGGCTCAGTTAGCTCAGTTAGCCAGGCGCACCCGCCGGTGCCCCGCGCGGCTCCTAACTTCGGCAGCGGCGCGCCACTGCGCCATATATGTCCTACCGGACGGCGGGCGGGCGGTGGCCGGTGGCCGGTGGCAGCTCATGGTGGCCGGGCGGCGGGCGGTGGCAGCTCATGGCTCGCTGACGCCACCGACGCCCAGCTCACTCCGATGGCTGCCTGATCTGCATGTTCAGGATGGGTGCGCTTGGCGGGCGGCTGCTGCGGCGGTGGTGGCGTTGGCGGTGACGGCGGGCGGCGGATGATGGCGGTGGATCGTGGGCGGTGGCGGCGGGCGGCGGATGATGGCGGCGGGCGGTGGACCGTGGGCGGTGGCGGTGGCGGACGGCAGGTCTTTACTAATTAGCTCCTCGCGAAGAGGCGGCTCGGGGGCGTTTCGGGGGCGTCTTGGGGGCGGCCTGGAGCGGCGGCTTGGCAGTCGGCCTAGCTCTCTCGCCATGCCCACGCCGACTGGTAAATGGTGGCTGCGAGAGGCGAGTGACCTCTCAGATGATGATGAGGAGAACAGGCACTGCTACGCTGAACAGTTATAGTTCGACGTCTCGACTGTGAGTGCGATAACAACAATCCATTTGTCTTGGTGTGATAACACGCACATACCTACTGTTAAATAAAGACGTCTAGAGAAAGCGAGCCGGACAGGTAGGACGCCGAGTGTCATTATGTACCGCCAAGTGGACCGTTGACGGTTGACGGTGACAGTGACGGTTGACAGGTCAGCTGTCCTCTAACAGACGGCGGTCCGAACTGACGGCATCGTCATCAACATGTCAGACCAGCAGCCCGGTTCAAGGAGCTGCACCATGCACACGCTCACTGGCCCGTGCAGACCTACTGCTGGAGACATCACCTTCAAAATATAATCACAGTCGTCCTGAACACCCAGCGATCCTACACGGACTGCTCTCACTCCTATCTAGCCTGGACGGAGCGCGCCACCTCAGCTGACATCAGCGCGGACGACAGGGCGTCGCCGCGTCATTGTCTGAGGTGGTGGTGCGGGCGGTGCCACAGCTGTGGCAGGGCGGGTACTGCAGATAATAGAGACTGGCGCTGCTTTGATGCCTCGTCGGCGCCAGACGGAGTCCGCCGGCACTGAGAACGCCCAATGCAGAGGCACGCCCCCCAGTTCGGAGAATTGTAAACCGTAAAACGCCCGGTTTTGAGAGAGAGGCTTTGCCACCGCTTGCTCTGAACCCTCCGCACATTACAGCCAACTGAAATACCTGAGTGGCTATATATTGTATTATTATGTATTCATGTCACTGCACAACAGTTGTCAGTAGTCAATAACAGGGAGTATCGGTGACAGGTCAGTTAGCCAATAACTGCGGAGTAATCGGTGACAGCTCAGTTAGCCAATAAACAAGGAATAAATCGGTGAACATGTCAGTAGTCAATAAAGGGAGTATCCGGTGACCAGATCAGTTAGCCCCAAATAAACAGTGAGTATCGGTGAACAGGTCAGTGCCAAATAACAGGGAGTATCGGTGATCACGGCAGTTATTCAATAAACTGGGAGTATCGGTAGACAGCTCAGTTAGCCAATAACAGGGATAATCGCAGGTGACATGTCAGTAGATCATAACAGGGAGTATCGGTGACAGCTCAGTTACGCCAATAACAGGAGAGTATTCGGTGACAGTCAGTCTAGCCAATAACAGGGAGAATCGGTGACAGGTCAGTTAGCCAAAATAACAGGGAGTATCGGTGACAGCTCAGTTAGCAATAACAAGGGTAGTATCGGTGACAGCTCAGTTAGCCATAACAGGAGTTATCGGTGACCATGTGAAATTATCATAAACAGGAGTATCGGTGACTAGGTCAGTTAGTCAATAACAAGAGATATCGGTGGACATTGCCAGTTAGTTCAATAACAGGGGTATCGTGACAGGTCGCGTTAGTCCAATTACAGGGAGTAATCGGTGACAAGGTCGTTAGTTCCAATAACATGGATAATCGGTGACATGCCAGTTAGTTCAATAACGGGTATCGGTGACAGGTCAGTTGTCAATAACAGGGAGCTATCAGGTGACAGGCAGTTAGCCATAACTGGAGAGTATCGTGTGACGGCACAATGGTCACCGCTGTTTACGCTACGGAACCAGTATAAAACGCCTTAATTCAGCCAACGACGAGCGAGACCAGTAAGACGCCTTTAATCAGCCAACGACGGAGCGAGACAGTAAGACCGCCTTATCAGCCAACGACGAAGCGAACCAGTTAAGACGCACTTTATCAGCCAATCTGACGAGCGAACCATTAAGACGCCTTTATAAAGCAACGACGATAGCGAGACAGTAAGACGCCTTTATCAGGGCCACGACAGCAGAGACCAAGTAAGAACGCCTTTATCGATAGCCAAAACGACTCGAGCGAGACCATAAACGACGCCTTATATCAGCCAAGACGGCGAGACCAGAAGACGCCTTTATCAGCCACGAACGAGCGAGACCAGTAAGGACGCCTTAATCAGCCAACGACGGCAGAGACCAAGTAATGACGCCTTTATCAGCCAATGACGAGCCGAGACCAGTAAGACGCCTTTATCAGCCACGATCTGAGCGGACCAGTAAGACGCCTTATCAGCCAACGACGAGCGAGCCAGTAAAAAGACGCCTTTATCAGCCAAACGACGAGCGAGACCAGTAAGACGCTTTATCAGCCAACACGAGCAGCAGTAAGACGCCTTTATCAGCTGACGAGCGAGTGCGGCCCCGTTTTGCCGCACAACTGCGCGTCTTCTAGACCGCTGATTGGGCTGTTATGGCGACGACACTGTAGACGCAACATGGACGCGCGTGAGGCGAACTAACGCTGCTGGCTGGAACTAAGGCGGGCGCCCGGGACTGGGCTGGGCGCCGGATTGATTAGTTTACCCCACTATGATGCAGTTTGCCACCCCTGAGGACAAACTCAAGTCAATAAAGCAATTATGATTTGAATGGTATCAGATGACGAAGACCGCTTGTCAATCGGATGTGGGATTCCGAAGTTTTTAGGCTTCTGAAAAGCGCTGCGGTCGGGCCGGGTTGGGTCGGGTCGGCCGGTTAAAAACCCCGTATTCAGTGAGGAGAGTGAGGACTCACTCGTGCTTCGCGCTCGCTCAAAATAAATCGGGAGCCCATCCTCGAACCGGTAATCCCGACCCAGAGCTTCGAACCCGGGACCTTCTTCACGGCAAGTGAGCGAGATACTGCTGTGCTAACCGGTCTGTAATTATCTATTGTCTGACGCCTTATCTTATCGTCTTATCTTATTGGCAGTTGTTTTGTGTTGTTTGTATGAGACATGTACCTATTATTAGCTGGTTATGTACTTATATTGTGCTGCACAATATCGGGATCGATCAAAGTCCCTACTTTTACCAATGTATCGTGATGCTATTTCGGTCGTTGAATGAAGGACGGTGTTAACGTCTTGCATGGCAACAACGGGAGAAGAGCATGCATATTGCATAAACATGACTGTGTGCCAGGTCTCTGATTTAAGTGGTTCAGCTTGGCTGGCAGAGCATATCGCGCCATTTAAGGTGACGTGATTCACCACATGGCCTTCTGCAGAGTCATGCTCGCTCAGGGCCGTCGGGTTCATGGTCATGGTCAGTCAACGTACATACGCTTCTCCGGCTTCTGAAATGACACTCAGACACTTATATTCACCATTAGAAGCTCGTCTCGAATTATTGCAATTAATGAGCGAGCGCTGACCATCTGACTCATTCAGTGGTGTGTAAATCCTGTGTCTGTCGGAGCCTAGCCGAGTAAAACCCATCGTGGCTTACCTACTTATAGATCCCGGAGACTAGCTCTACCTCGGACATCCACTTAGAGGTGCATGTTAACTGCTGATGGTAAGGTCCCATTCACTTATATGGTCGGAGAAGCCTCTGGTGATGAAACTTTCCACGGGTGTCCACTTGAGGCAGGTTTTCCCCCGCGGTCTATCCCGCCCACTAATGCTCTGCTTCAGCTATCGCTGAGTCCGGGACGATCACATCCATTCCATTGTAATCTGCCTCTGCCTCCGCCCACACCGGACCTGCTGCCCACGAACATCAGCAGGGCTTACATCACACACCTGTGGACATCAGCAGGGATAATATCACACACCTGTGGACATCAGCAGGGCTAACATCACAGCTATGAACATCAGCAGGGCTAGCATCACACACCTGTGGACATCAGCAGGGCTAACGTCACACCTGTGGTCCATGTCGTCAGACACAGCAGGGCTAACGTCACACCTGTGGACCATGTCGTCAGATGTCGTCACCCGTGGCCGCTGTGGGAGGGAAGGCTGATTGATGGAGACAGAAACCGCAACTGTTGCAGACTCAGTCGGGTTTGCCAACTTACACACATCTGAACGGATCCAAAGAGACATTACACTCATGAAAACGCACTCGTGTGTTAGTTGACATACACATGCACTCTCTCACACACGCACACACGCACGCACGTACGCTCGTATACCCGCGCTGACATGCGGGACTAACATACTGAGAGCTCGGGAGGGTTCGGTGCGAGTGAACTCTCAACGTCGTCCACTGAGCTGCTATCTGCACCATGACATGCATCTTGCCGGCCTCTTATGCGGTTGTCTCCACTCCCGGTCGTTGTAATTACTTCTCCGTCCATGTCGCAAGTTACGCTGCTGGACACCGCTGTGCGCTGACTGCTTCTGTCTGTCATCTGCTGCCGGCTCATTTGCCGCTGTCTGTCATCTGCTGCCGGCTCATTTACCGCTGTCTGTCAGCTGCTGCCGGCTCATTTACCGCTGTCTGTCATCTGCGCGGTATGGCCGCTTTTGGTATACGGTGGCATTATTGACGGCTGTTGGCGCGGTCCTGCTGATGCAGGGCATGTGTTCAGGCATCAGCTTAGATTATATCTGACTTGCAAAAAATAGTACAAGTAGGCCCCTTGCTTGCCTGACCCAGATTAAGATTAACCGGATTAGCGTAAATAATTAACTCCCGGCCAAACTTGCCAGATGTAAAACTTCCTACCCGGTGATTGATTTTAGACCGACCGGATGGATTCGTGATAAATCACGGCGTAGGACTGCGGGCTGAGGTCTGCAGAGTGAGGACTAAGACTGCGGTCCGAGGTCCGAGGTCTGAGGTCTGAGGTCCGAGGCCTGAGGCCTGAGGTCTGAGGTCTGAGGTCTGTCTGAGGTCTGAGGTCTTGAGGTCCGAGCGCCTGGGCCTGAGGCCTGAGGTCTGAGGTCTGAGGTCTGAGGTCCGAGGTCCGAGGTCCGAGTCCGAGTTGAGGTCTGAGGTCTGAGGTCTGAGGCCTGAGGACTGAGGTCTTGAGGTTGAGCGTCTGATCTGAGGTCTGGGTCGAGTCTGAGGTCCGAGGCCGAGTCCGAAGGTACCGAGGTCTGAGGTCTGAGTCTGAGGTCTGAGGCCTGAGGTCTGAGGGTCTGAGGTTGAGGTCTGAGGTCTGAGTCTGAGGTCTGAGCGGTCTGAGGTCTAGGTCTGAGGTTTGAGGTCGAGGTCATGAGTCTGAGGTCTGAAGGTCTGAGGTCTGACCGTCTTGAGGTCCGAGTCCGAGGTCCGAGGTCCGAGTCCGAGGACAGAGGGTCTGAGGACTGGGTTTGGAGGTTTGAGGTCTGTGTACTAAATTGAGGACTGATACTGATAACTGAGGACTAAGATTTAGCGACGGGGTCCATTGAATGGGATTGAGGAGTGAAGACCACGTGTGGCGGCGCCGCGGCTAGCGCAGGCTGCAGGACAGCTGGGCGCGGAGCTTTCGTGACTAGTGCAAGAGGCCTTTCGCGGAATCAGCTGTCATTTAAATAAGGCGCTGCGTGCAGGAGAGCGGAGTTCGTGTGACGACATGCCGGTGTCGCCTCCTTTTAAAGGAAAGTTTCTGGGAGCTGCCGCGACCCTGAAGCTGAGCGAAGAGGTGTCTTTTTTGCAACTGAGCTTTTACACAATATCTGTAACTGACGATTGTTTGAAAACATATACTGCCAGCTGCTGAGTTTTTGTTTCTTGAGAGCTGTAATAGTTTATTACATACCTATCCTCCTGCTACTACGATATGTGAAGAAAGCTAGTTATTTGGGATGGTTACCCCTTCAGCTATTAGTTTTATCCATCGCATTTTCAACGCAATCAGCTCGTAGCATCAGAGGGCTGTGTCAGAGGGTTGTGAGTTTTCAGAAGCAGTTCCATGATTCCGCTAAGAAGTATTTCCGTATTGTTCCGGCAGGAAGTCTAACCGTATTGTCCGAATTTCCGATAATTCATACGCTGGACGGCGTCACCGATCACTTGAACGTCCGTCCCACGTCACCGATCACTCGAACGTCAGGCCCACGTCACCGATCACTCGAACGTCCGTCCCACGTCACCGATCACTCGAACGTCCGGACCCACGTCACCGATCACTCGAACGTCCGTCCCACGTCACCGATCACTCGAACGTCCGGACCGTGTCACCAAGGCCAGCGTCGGTGGCCAGCTGTCCCTTCTGTCCTTCATTGTCCTTCCATGTCTTGTCCTGTCCTGTCCTGTCCTGTCCTGCTCTGATCTGCCCTGATTTGCCTTGCTCCGTCCTGGCGTGTCCAGTGATCTGGCGGCGGGTGGGCGGCGACTGAGGTCACCTCTGTCCACTGCGAGGTCAGCCGCAGGTGTACTGTGGAGGTCCTCCTCTGGGAAGGGCGGAACACCGTGCGTGTCAATCTGACTTTCTACAAGAATCAGTTGACGCGACACTTGTTCCGACAAAACCATGTCCACTCTTCTGCGCCCTCCGGCGATCGTTGTGCTATGTACCTAGAGCAGC
Organism: Semibalanus balanoides; assembly: GCA_014673585.1. Lineage (NCBI taxonomy): Eukaryota > Metazoa > Arthropoda > Thecostraca > Balanomorpha > Balanidae > Semibalanus > Semibalanus balanoides. The sequence continues at coordinate 15,860 of VOPJ01004386.1, forward strand.
CAACAGGACCGCTCTAGTGTATTCTTCGCACCAGAGCTCCGTCCCGCGCCGCACGCCCCGCTGCGCTCCAGCTCCGACGCTCGCTAAGCGATACGATGCATCGATTCAGCGTTACACTGTCTCTCAGATCGGACTCACGGACCTCTGTCAATCTCGGTAGCAGTCAACTCTCACTGGTCTCTCGAGTAATGCGAGCAGCGATGGGAACTCACACTGTATCCATCCTACTCGTGTAATGTGCACCGGAAGGTAGGATCAGGGCCGCCATGCCGTATCGGTTCAGCTGAGATCCCAAACATCCTTTGTTTGTGTGCGCTTGAAGTGACGACTGTTGTTTTGGCTTCGAATCAAATTGATTGAGGAGACCAGGCGTGTTGAGTTAACACGGCTGGACGGGGTAGCAGTTCGTATAGTGTCACTCAGAGATGCGGGAGAGCAGACGTGTATCTGTCACGCAAAGGCAGAGGAGGAGAGCAGAGCAGACCCGTATATGTCACACACAGCCAGACCGCTGCAGCTCGCCTCAAGGCTATATTCCGGCCGCTGGGTATGTCGCCCTATGCCTCGGCATGTCAGCCGATTCAGCTCCGTGACCTCCACTATAGTCAGAACACGGTCCCCGCTGCCCGCGGACGGTTCCGTTCACGGCTTCACACCGTGTCAGCGCTCCAGGCGAGACGGACACGGGACGTAAGGTCACGTGTCGTCTATGTAATCATCACACACGGTCTCTGCAGCGTCTCTGTGACCGCTAGAATGTCCGGGGGCCTGCTGCGGGGCGCCACGCCGCGGAGCAGCCAGGGCCACCAGAAATACCCGTCTGACTCAGACATGTTCCCGCCAGGGGCGGACGGGGCCGGGGCTGTATGGTGACGAGGGGCGGACGGGGCCGGCGCTGTGTGGTGACGAACTCTCAGGTTCGTGATATGAGTGCCAGTCGGCGTATAAAGGCCGTCTGTGACTGGACGTTTGCGGTCGGACAGCTGGTCCGCAGTGGTCTGCAGTGGTTCGCAGTGGTCCTCTCGGTCGTGAGCTCGACTGCCCGCCGGCAGTGTCGGTGTCAGAGTCAGTGTTGGTCAGAAGAGTTCTGCATCTCAATCGCTCTCTCAGTGTCTGGAGAGTCAGCTGTGGTGCAGTCACGTGACCTCTCTCAGTGTCCGGAGAGTCAGCTGTGGTACAGTCACGTGGTACAGTCGCTCTCTCAGTGTACGGAGAGTCAGCTGTGGTACGGTCACGTGACCTAGCAGTGTCAGTGGAGTCGGATTGGATAGGGTCACGTGACCTAGCAGTGTCAGTGGAGTCGGATTGGATAGGGTCACGTGCTCCTGACTGACTCCGACTCCGCGGTCTCGCGATGGTAGCCGTCCGGTTCAAAGGTGAGTCGTTTAAGACACCTGGCTCTGGGGCCAGGTGACATTCCTCCATGTCTGAACTTGACCCATTCCGACTCGGTGATCCAATTGAAGCCATCAATCGCCTCTGATTTCCATTGTTCTGCCCGGTGTGGCCTCCGCCGTGGCGTCGAATCTCGGCCGGCTTTTGACTGCTGCCACTCCGTGCTCGCCAATCATGACGCGGCTGTGACCATTGTGGCGCAGCTCACGACCTGCAGGTGCAGCGAGGGGAGCGATCTGGCGCAGGGGCAGGATTCCTGTCTTCTGTGCCGGTGACCCGGGGTCAAATCCCTGGGTGGCGCCTGAACAGTTCGAACAGGGTGAGAGTTCCAGCACCGTGATCCCAAAGAGGATGTGGTGCTTGGTCCACAAACCAAACCAAACCAGGTGCAGCGACCTGTGGCCGCTCTGACGAACCAGGTCGCTGCAGCCTGGTCTGTCAGTGTGTGTCGACTGCCGTGGGCCGGATACCAGCCGTGCCAGCTTCGCTCCTGGTATGACCGCTTTGGTCGTGTGGCGCGGCTGGCGGGGCCACGATAGCAGGCCCGATTGGTGGGCCAAATTTGGATTGGCCGGGGTCCGCGCAGGTGCCATGAGGTGCTCCACCCAAGCAGCGGCGGCGCCAGGCGCGGTGTCCTCCGCCAGCTGGCGACGGCAGCTCCGGCAAAGTTACGGGTCGGCCATGGCCGGGGTTTGTGATTGTTGTTGTTTTAAGTGTGTTCGTGTTGTTGTGAGGTTGTGACATCAATGGGTGGGATTGTTTTGGTGGTTGATGTAACAGGTGTTGTTATGAGGGTAACAGGTGTTTTTAATCTCAAGGTGGCTATAATGGCCTTGAGGTTAAGCATCTGCACTGGAAATGAATGGATCTGATAAGCATTTGTCGTTTATGCTTGCTTTTAAACGCCGCTCAGTAAGTAGCTATTTATATTTGTGTTATCGCCATCGTGATTCATTAGTGCATATAATTGAACGTAAGTAGCGTAATAAATACACTGAAAGATAAGGACCATTTATTTTTACCGTTTGTCGATCACAAGTTAGTTTGCTTTGTTAGTAACAATGGAATGCCGTGCATTGCTTTGAAACGCTGCTGAGTGTTCCTTTGTGCATTATCAGGGCATTCTTTACCGTCTTATTTCTATCCCTTTGTATCAGTAATAGCTCTGCGGAAAGCAGCGCTTTAATCACTGCGAATCTGCCAGCCGTTCTTATATGCAGTGTCAAGGGACAAACAAATCGAGTCGACATTGTTTGTACCACCAATTACGACCTTCATATATACCTGTTTCATTGACAGTGTGTTATACATACGGCAAATGCGTCTCACATTAACTCGGTATCTAAAGGGAACCCGCTGCATTGCGAATGGCTCATTCAATGATCAGCCGAAAATAGTACCGATGGTGGCATGAGATCTGAACTGCGGAGTCACGTGACACCTACAATCACTCTGTGTCCCGGTGTATTATCAGCTTAACACCTGATGGACTTGTCGGGCTTATGTTGTGCTGACCTGCTCGGGTGCTGGTAACCGACACCACGTGAGAAATGTGACCAGCTGCGGCCGGCTGGCCTCGCTGTCAGCACACTGTCTCTATCGGCCATCCCGATCTCGACAGTGAACACTGCGCAGCACAATGGACCATTGATACAGGACAGTCGCAACCGGGCGCTTCTGGAGTAACACAGAGGCCACTGAGGCATACCATCATAGCAATGTTTCGTCTATATAGCGTCCGTACAGTGTTGTCAGAATAACACGGCGACCACCTTGCGCCCAATACCTACTCATGTATTTCGCATTACGCTCGTTTTAGCCTAATCACCAGCGCGTCACGGGATAGCTGTTTTCACCACGATCAGCACAGGTAAAAGCTGAATCGCATTTAGAACGACACGGCTGATAACATTTTAATTTCGGCCCAACGTAGCGTTTTGTCGTCGCCCGTGGTGGAGAAAGTGAGCTGGAGGCGTGAGTGTCGATAATTTCCCGACGGGAGGCGTGAAGGCACGCCTGTCTCGGACGCCTGCTCATTATGCATGCAGTGCGGCAGAACACAGGTAAACGGCCGAGCTCCGTCGGTGCCCTGTTCGTCTGCTCGCGGCGGCCAGGTGTGGTGCGGTGGTGACGTCACCCTGTCGCGGTGACGTAGCAGGTCGTGGTGACGTCACCAGCAGGTGACGTAGCAGGTCACCAGTCACCTGGGCAGCTGCCGATGTGTGCCGCCCAGTTGACGGAGGGGGCGGGGGCGGCTGACGACAGCTCGCTTCTCAGTGGCTGGTGGCGGCTGTCGGCAGCCGGCCGCCTACCCTGTCTGTGTTACACCCAGTACCTAACCGTCATGACGTCATGACCGCCCACCGGACAGTCCGGCACATCAGCTCAAGCCCATGTCACCGCCACTATAGAAAGCTCCCCGTAATTATTGTCAGCCGTGAAATCATGGGGCGCGCACCGACAGACGCCGGCTGGTTTCTTCATTATGTTCATTTACGGCGGCAGATGGCGCAGAATTGCCGCCCTGCCTTCGCTATCACACGGTGGTGTGACGTCATCGCCCTGCCTTCGCTATCACACGGTGTTATGCCATATAATGTGACGTCACTGAACGGGCGTAGCACCAGCGCGGAAGGCCGGGCACTCTGTGGTGTGACGTCATCAGTTCGGTCTGCCCACCGTCAGCTGGGCCAGTCTCGCGACCTTCACCATATGAATTTAACACAACGCTTACAATACAACACAGCACTTATCCTCGTTGAGATGCCATTTGGTCTGGGTGTAATTGGGTGTAATTTGCCGTGTTTTGAGGCTGCCCGGTGGAGGTAGCAGGGGAGGTGGAGGCAGTTAGCCGGGTTTGGTACGAGTGTACCACAGCCGGGGCATCGGCCGCCGCCGCCGCCTCCGTTCCCGCAGTCCTTGAGTGGCGAGCGATTTTTGTTCCGTCGGGATGTGTCTGTTGAATGTTCTGCCGCTGGTGGGGAAGCGACGGGCCGACGACGGCCGGCGGCATTCACCCTGGGTCGTTTTTCTGCCGAGAGATCGTCTGTGCGCGTCCCGGCGCCGCTGCTCGCCGCACTGCGCCGCTATTGTCGCCGATGTGGTCAGCTGCGCGGCGGCGGTGACGGCGCGGCGGCGGCGGCGGCGCCGCGGGCGACGGCTGGCCGCGCGCGGCGCTGCCCAGTGGCCCGGCTGACGCGGCGCGCCGTCCTCTGTTTCAGACGCCGCTGAGCTGCCGTCGCACACGGAGGGCCCCCTGGACGGCTCGCTCTACGCCACCGTCATCAAGAAGCCTGTGAGTCCCAGGAGCGCAGCACCTGCCGACAGCCATGAGCTACACACGGTGTCTATGGACTCTGGCATCTCCAGTGGAGGCAGAGAGCGTCTGAGTGGTGGTAGCAGTCACTCGCCGTCCGGGCCGCACTCGGCCGGCTCCGCGCGCTCGGGCCCCTGTGATAGCAGCCCTCTGGTCGCTGGCGACACCTCCCTCGCCACCCCCGCCCCCCGTGCCCTCCGTACTGTCGTGGAAGCGCCGTCGCGAGTGAGAAAGCAGTCGGTGGACGCATCGCAGCTGGACGAGCTGCTCAGTGGACTATTGGAGAACTGCTCCAACATCCCCGACCTGCGGCCGTGCCAGACGCCGGCGCCCGATTTAGACACGATTCAGACGCCGACGTTCGCGGCTGCGCCGGCGGTCAGTGTCAGTGCGCAGCGAGCGACGTCGCGGGGACGCACGGTCAGCTCGAGGGACGCGGACGTTAGTGTGAGCTCCGGCTACGGCTCGCAGCAGCAGTCGCCGCCCAACCCGCCGTCAGCCGCAGTAGACATGGTGCACTACAACGGCTACAAGTCCGACTCGGCCTTCTCCGAGTCCTTCAGCGCCAAGGCAGAGGAGGAGATCCCGTACCACGCGCGGTCGGATAGTAAGCCGTTCTCCTATGCCAACTTCAGCAGCGCGGCGACCCAGCGCCGCAGCCCCAGTCCCGCCTCGGAGCAGCGCCGACGCTCAGAGAGTGCGAGCAGAGATGTGCCTCGAGCCGCGCTCGAGTCGCCACAACTGGTGCGCAAACTGCTGGTCGGCGGCTCGAATGGTGGCCCGTCGCAGTCGGCCGGTCGGAAGGCGCCACCGTCACCCAGCCTGCCGCGCAAGGCGTACACCAACGGCTCGACCTCACGGACGACCGTCACGGAGACATTGACGACAAACGGCAGCGGCGGCGGCAGGGCGCCTCTGAAGGCCTCTGACACGCTGCAGTCACACCGCAGCTTCGCGTCGGACAGCGCGCCGTCCCACCGCAGCTACAACACGGACACGATGAAGTCCTACAACACGGACACCATCAAGTCGTACAACACCGACACCCTGCGCAGCAATGCGTCCTTCAATACCGACACACTCAAGTCCAACCGCTCGTACGACTGGGAGAGATCCATCCGCTCAAAAACGTCACCGGCATCCGGCCCAGCTCGACTCCGGCTCCGGCTCCGGCTCCGACTCGGCGCCCGTCCGAGCCCCTGGAGCCTTTCGACGTGCGCCACCGGCCAGGGCACTCGGATATGCGACATCTAACCTGAACGACCCCAGCGCCAAGACGACGACGACTTACGACCAGAACACCAACTCGATGACGACGGTGTCGACCCAGTCTTTCGACGTACCGTGCAGCCCGAACCCGACGCGGAAGATCGTCGAGACGACCAAGCGCTACATGGTCGACGATGACGAGCACGGCCGCCAGACGGGCATGACGAAGATGGAGGAAACCATCCGCGAGTTCGTCATCGAGGACCTGCCGTAAGTACAGCTCTGGGTGGTTTGCTTATCTGTCTGTCTGTCTGTCTGTCTATCTGTCTGTCTGTCTGGTCTGGGTGGGATCCGTCCAGTCGGCCTTGTGGTGCGGAAGTTTGTGTGACCTTGTCATGTCTTATCGTGTCATCGTCACAATGTTTTGCCCCGGGTGTTTTTTGGCAGTGTTTTACATGGCCTGTCGGGGAACCCTGGTCTGGCTGGCTTGTATGAGGACATGAGCCGGTTCAGTACTGGCAGGACTATTTAGTCACGTGCTTAGCTTGTCTCGTTCAGATGTTTCTTTGAGCTATACTGGTCTCCTTTGTTCTGTTGTTGTGTTTGATGTGACCTGTCGTCTTTCTCGAGCTTTGCATGTTCTGTGGCCGCTGGTGGATGGTAAAACCAGCGGCAGGAAAATGAACGAGACACATCGCTATGATTAAGAGACACAGTCTCTTTCCGTCTCGTCCCTCGTTCGTCTTCTGTTGGGTGTTTGTCGCGTGTTATGGGTGGTGACTTGTGACGGTAGCAGCTACTCGTTTCCTCCACTCATGGGATGATTCATCTTGCTCAGAGCAATAAGCCAATCTTCTAGCGCAACTCCCAAGGTAAGTGTTGTCTAACCAATCTGCGTCCCACTTTTCCTCACACTCCACAGTATGACCTTATTACCTCAGACGACTCTTAATAGCGCGTTACGTGTTGCGTGCGTGTATATCTCGCACGAGACACCCGCATACTCAGCTAATATGGCAGCCCTTTCTCCTTCATCAGCCCACTGTATCGACGCTGACGGCCAGCTGTGGCCTGGCCTGGCCTGGCCTTGCTGCGCCGTGTCGGCATGCAGCCCCTCCCCTCCCCTCGGCGGCCTGAGCGGTGCAGGGCCGCTTCCCGCGCCGCTCTGCCCTATACGGCTTCCCCGAGCAGTATCTGCTGTGACGTCACTCGGCGCTGGTCGGCCACAGAGGTCCGGACGTGCCTCTGTGGTCAGACCGTCACGGCTGCTGCGGCTCTCCAGCCATCGCGGGGGCGGCACCTGGCGTCACACGCAGCCGTGACGTCACCCGGTCCAGATGATGCAGCGTGCCTCGGCCGCAGGTCCCGTGACCGCTCCCCGTTATACGGTACAGATGGGTCTCGTCACCGCCTCCCCCGCTCTGAAACGGCACAGGCCACGTCACACGTCCGGTGTATTGTGAGAGCGGTCATCGCTGGGTCAGAGGTGACATCATCTCGGCTTGATACCAGTGACGTCAGTGACGTGACTCTCAGTCAGATACGGAACCGAGCATCCTAGCCGCATCACCACGCGCTTCTCTCAGTTAGATACAGAGCCGATCATCCTGGGCGAATCATCCCAACAGACGCGCTTCTCTCAGTTAGATACAGAGCCGATCATCCTGGGCGAATCATCCCAACAGACGCGCTTCTATCAGTTAGATACACAGAACCGATCATCCTGGCCGGATCACCCCAACAGACGCGCTTCTTGGTAAAACGCCAATAGCGCCACGTCACCGATCCAAAACAGGCCCGTGTTCCGGCAGGTTGCGAACTGCAGAGTTTTGCCATTGTAGGTAAATCTAAACATAAAAAAGAATAGTGAGGTGCTGCGCCTGCTGGTCTGCCGTTCGCAGCTCTTTTTACTTGGTGCTGCCTGTTGCTACCTGCTACCTCCCGCGCTACCAGGGGCGGAACTTTATATCTCTTTGGGGGAGCCGGCCCCCCTCAATGATTTCCAAATTTAACATTATGCCTTTGGCGTTGCATGGTAAGAATGGAGTTAAAATCTATCAAATTAACATTAGGCCACCCCCCAGACCGATTTCATAAAGTTCCACCACTGCGCGCCACGGTAGCTGCCCGCGCGACCACCCTCTTCCTGCTGCAACAGACGGGCTGAATGAACATCCTCCCCTGATGCCCAGCCCTGCCGCGCTGCAGCTCAGAGACACGCACGAGTCGCCGCACATCCCATCTGTGGCCAGCCTGAGACCACCTCTCGCTGCAGTCAGCACGCAGCGTGCGTCCACTTCCGAGAGCGAGCTAACCTTGGACGGTGTCCGTGACCGCCTGCTCGTCTCTCATATCAGATGAGAGCCAAGTCGCCGGAGCTGGCGGCGTCGGAAGAGGGACTGTGTGACGTCACCTGTCACTGTGAGCTGGGTACGGCGGAGCTGATAGGAGGGATCAGTGGTGACTGGTGAGGGATCTGAGAGCTGGCGCCGAGCGAGGCGGCTTCTGTGCCGGCGGTCCAGCGAGAGGACAGGTGTTATGACCTTCGAGAGTGACCCGAATCCTGTCCCATTGTCCTCTGGCGGTCCTTGGCCTGCATCGGCCGTCCGTTCCTGGGATAATAACCTCGGTATGACGCTGACTACCCAGTACCCTGGCTCTGTTGCACGAGACGTTCACTCGATCTGCTGACTCCTGACTCTTGAATTATGAATTATTATGAATATTGACTCCCAGTAGCTCCTGACTCTTGACCCAACCGTTACCCATCTTAGCCTGTCCGTGTGATTAGGCCGTCCTAATTTCCACCCAGCCCTCTGCCACCCACCATCTCGTCAGCTACGCACACGCATACTCCCACGTCAGCGCTGCTTCTCTCCGCCGCCGCCCGGTGACGTCAGTCAGTGTGACGTCATCAGGTCACCTGACGGCCGACAAGGCCGTTTGTCCGCGGCGGTCCGCCGTGGCGGTATTTTAATGAGGACGCAGCTCGAGCGAGACGGCCGGTCAGAGCTGATCGGAGGGAGCCTGCTCTCCGTCAGAGCTCCGGACGGCGGGGGGGGGTCGGTCGTGACCTTGGCGCCACACTCGGGTCACCCTCGCCCACTCGGCCGCTCGAGTCATTTTTAAACGAGGTGCCGGGCGGGGGCAGAGAGGGCCGGCGCCTTGCAGGGTGGCCATATTTGTCGCCGCCTGTCCTCGGATGTCTCGTGACTGTCCTCAACTGTCCCGATTCTCGCCCACGCCTCTCATCCATCTGCAGCAGCCACGTGGCCGGGCTGACTGCACTGAAATGGCGCACCGCCGCCGCTGCAGGACGGCTGAGGTCAAACACGGATGGAGCGGGGTGGGCGGGGACGGGGCGGGCACGGTGAACGAATAGGAGGGCGGGCCGTCGGCCGCCGCACAGCTCTCCACTGTGCAGCGCGCGGCGCCGCTGGCTGTCGTCGCGGACGCCTCGGGGGTGGCGGAGGAACCTGGCGCGCTGCCTGACGAGCCGTCGGTCACGCTGCGTCGACGCCGACGAAGGCAGGCTCTGACGGATGGGCGCAGCGCCGACCAAGGGCGGAAAAGTGCCGGGACGACGGAGTTGTGGGTCGCTCTCACACCGGTACCTATCAGCGGGCCAGAGACGCCGCGACTCTCTCCGCTCTCCACTCTCCGCTCTCCGCTCTCCGCTCTCCGCTCTCTGCTCTCCGCTCTCTGCTCTCTGCTCTCGTCTCCCTTCCGTCTTCCGTCTCCGCTCTCCGCTTCCTCCGCTCTCCGCTCTCCGCTCTCGGCGCTCTCCGCTCTCCGTCTCTGCTCTCTGCTCTCGCTCTCCGCTCTCCGCTCTCCGTCTCCGCTCTCTGCTCTCGCTAGTCCGCTCTCTGTCCTGCTCTCCGCTTCTCCGCCTCTCCGCTCTTCTGCTCTCTGCTCTGCTCTCTGCTCTGCTCTCTGTTCTGCTCTTTGCTCTGCTCTCTGCTCTGCTCTCTGCTCTGCTCTCTGCTCTGCTCTCTGCGCTGCTCTGCTCTCTGCTCTTCGCTCTCCGCTCTCCGCTCTTCGCTCTCTTCGCCCTTTGCTATCTGACATTTGTTTTCCGCTCTCCGCTCGCCTTCCTATTTATCTTGCTCGCTTTTTGCTGTTTTTTGTTGCTCCTATCTGTCTCGGTTTCCGCTTCCTTCTATCAGTTATATTTTGTTTCCGTTCGTGTCTCTCTGCTCCATACTCTCCGCTCCATGCTCTCAGTTATATAGCCTGCAGCTGTCAAACATCAAACTGCAAATATCATACAGTTGTTTAGCAGAGGGGTACTGCCTATTGACGTTGCCTCATTGGCCGCCTCGGCTCTCGTCAGGTCACAAATTGTCCCGGAAACGACTTATCAAGGACAGGAGTCAGGTAACACCTGGTCTCAAACACTGCCTATCGTATCACGTATGTGGGTGTCGGGTCACACCTTCCTCCAGCGCCACCACCGCTCTGACCTTCGGCCGTTGTTTTCGTTGGTGGCGCTGCCTGTTGTTGGCGACCACGTTCGCGAACGTGGGCGGCCTATTTATATTCCGCCCGGACACAAAACAAGTGGCGCCGTCTGGCGACGCGCCCACACCGTTCGGCGGCGGCGCGGCGGCGGCGGCGGCGGTACCGTCCGGGTCACCGACCGGCTGCGGGATGTGACCTCACTGTGGAGAACCAGAGTGTTCGGGCCGGTTATCCAGCCGGGGGAATATCCTGGTCACCTCGTTATTCCTCCTCAGTTACTGATTGTTCTGTGCTTCGAGCCTGTGCCCGGGCACACAGCTCGAACACATGTGTGCTGTGGGACTTTGGAGGGAAGTGGAGGGAAGCCAGGTGCGAGCTTTCCCCCACAGTGCTGCTGCTGCTGCGCCTTCATTCGGGTGCCACCAGATGGAGTAATACTGCACTTCTTTAATTAACGCTCGTTTGGTCTGGCTTTATTGGAGCTCATGTTTAAAATCGTTCGATTAAACACCGCAATTATGCAGCATTTGCAAACGATAAAACAATGAACGGAAACGGCTCTTCTGAATAGCATAAGTGATCCGCTGTTAACAGCACTCTGCAAATAAACCACGTTGTCAAGCTCCGTTTGATGCCGCATCCGATTCCAAACAGCAGTTGGCGGCCGGTTTGAGGGTGAGTGTGGCACCTGTAGAGGGAGGACTTGCCAACTCGTCACCGTTGATATCCGGCAGGCTCTGGCTGGACTCCAGTCGTCAGCTGAGTCATGGTGGGCGGCACTCGTCCGGTCCAGCCAACACCGTGACTCACAGCTCACACTCACTCACACCCTGCCAGCTATCAGTGACTCATGTTGACTTCCTCTTTGAAACGCTTAATGCGGTGACTGTTTTGCTTTCGTTCTCCCGTACGGCCTTTAACTTCGCGATTTAAACGTTAATCCTCTATCCAGCAAAGCTAACATTTGGTGTTAGTGATCGCATATATCATTGTCTTTCAGTCATTCCACATTGCGATTCATAAGCTGAGTTTAATTCACATTCCAGCCCACGCTGTCTACAGCCTTCCTCCTCCGTCATCCGACCTGTCACTCGAGTTGTCATCGGCTGCCATTTTCACTGCCTGCAGCCTGTCACAAGTCAATCGCACGCGTCGCTCTTTAGCCCTGCAGATGTCAAGGGCACAGCTGCCATCTATTTATGGCATGGGCGGCACATCATCTTGGCACCTGCCATTGACCATTCACCAATAACTTGCGGCGCCTTTCGACTCTGCAAACACCATTACTCGCGCCCCGCTGCCAGCGCCACCAGCGGAATGCGGACGATGTAGTAATTTGTGTCAGCGCTAACGGCCGACAGATGTCGGGAATGTTTACCGATTTGTAGCGGATTGTTCACTCCAGGTGGCGCTCCATTTTAACAGAGACACTGCAGCCTTGTTCCGGGTCCAGCTCGAACAATGCGGTGTTCTGTCGAAAGTGTTTCGTCAGTGGTAAGCAGACAGGTTGTTTGCAGTGCCGACATACACAATTTACAGCTTCACGACCGTTAGTAAGCCGTTTTACCTGTCAGGTTTCTATTTAGCTGTCTCCGGCCTGTTGTTCTCACCTGCGACAGGTGTCGCTACTCGCTGTTAAATAAGCTGGCTACACCGGCGCCTCGTTTGGTGGCTGTTGCCGCCGCTCCTCGGCTGATTTGAAGCGATGGACACCGGACGGTTTTTAGGGCTGCACTGCTATGAAGGCTTCGTTCCGTGCTTCCACACCAACAACCGAGGCAACTTGATTTAATCAATGAACAGATCACAGATGCGTCCTCAAGGATGTCCGATCTTGTTCTCAGCTCTGGCCCCTGAGAACAATGTCAGTGTGAGCCGAGTGGTGTTCAGTGACGCGCCGGTCCCGTAGCTGTTCAGAAAGGTAGCCGGCCACCGCTTAATGGTAGCTTCATCAGCCCAATATCTACGTCAGCCTTGCGCTGTCTCTAAAGCGTCACATCAAGACTTAAACTCGGCATCAGGAACAAAGAGTGATGATGCAGATCAACTGAGATGACGATGAGAGTCCGATGTTGCGTGCAGCCGTGCCGGTTAGCAGTGACGTATGAGCGTTAGAGCTGGAGCCAGAAGCTTCCAGAGCCCGCTTGTTCGTCACGGTTGTCAGTGGCAGTGGCAATTTTTCCTCTGAATATCCTGAACTGAGAGGACGATCAGACGTGGCGAAAACAATCTCCTTTCTGGCTTGAGAGTGAAGATGTATGCATTTTTAGGCATATGTTTGGCTGTGCGAAAACCTTTGGAGTGATTCCCTTGCCTTGTGCGGTTGTGCCATGCAAATATGGTGGGATACGAACTGTAACTCTTTCCTGCCCACCTGATGCCTTCGTCTGACTCATGCTGAGAACATTTGGCACGCTCCTCGCCACACATCCGTCTTACCTCCAAACACCACAGCTCCGTTTATTGAAAGTCGACGCCGGTTTAAGCTCACCCGTGGCGTTTTGCCTGGGTGGGCGCCGGGCCGTGGGCCGCCACGGTCGGTCGGTCGGGGGCCGGTGAGTGGCGCCGCTGCTACTTCCCGACTGGCCGGGCCGGGGCTGCCGCTCGCCGCTGATTGTGTGGCTCAGCCCGCTATTCCTGGAGGTCTCTGCTGCTGCTGCGGCTGCTGCTGCTCGGTCCGCGGCTGGGTCGGTCGGTCGGACGGCCGGGCTGGCTGGCTGGTTGTCAGTGTTTTCCTGAGGCCTGGGCAGGCTCCAGCTCGACTCAGTGGTCTCACTATCGTTGTTCCTGGCTCGGTGAGACCGACGGTGTAGCAGGAGACGGCACACGGGATTGAGGACATGATACGCTGCTGGTAAGACAGATGCTGCAGCTGTTCTGGTTCGTGGTCCACCACGAAAGCTATGTGTGATGACGGGTGAGATTCATGTGGCCTGTGTTTTGTCATGATGTGGCCGCTTCGTCCGCGGCGAGTCAACCCCGCCCCTCCCTCTCCTAATGGTGACCTGATGGTGTCGTGTCTGATGGTGTGGCATGCTAAATAGTGTATATCGTTGTACTTATATGTGCGTGTGTCTTGTGGTCGTGAATGTATCGTGCATGACGTTCTGTGTGATTTGGTTGTGGTTTAACTGAAGGTTCAGTGTCGTGCAGTATGACCAAACAGTATGTCTAGATATTGCCTTTAAATTTGGTTGGTGTATTGTTGATATGTGGTTCTTTGACACACATTCCGGTTTTCTGAACATAACAAATTTTTACAATTTTCAACCCTACAAGCATTTTTTGTTTTTTGCATTTTGGGGCTCAATAACAAACTATTTCCAAATCCAACATAATCATTTTGTAGGCCTTGCAATTTGCTATCTGTTAATGTTTTTGCATTACATATTGGTAAAAACGGCCTTTGTACGGCCTGTCAAAGTTTAGCTGATTTTATCGTCAAACTCGTGTGCAGTGACGTCACTAAATTTGCTCTATCTAAAAAATTATTGACGAAATTGCTTTAATTTTGCATGAGAGACGTAAAATTGGTATGGGAGGAGGTACCGAAAGTTTAACGTTTATAGCTCTCTTGTGTTTTGAGCTATCGCACAAATTCGTCAGGGGCCAAATTTACCCCCTCCCCCTGGTTAAGCGCGGGTTGAGTCTGTTGACTGACGCTGGGTGTGATTTCCGTCTGCAGGGACGGTCCCGGATCGGCCGGCAACTCCACCTGGCTGCAGAAGCAGCAGCAGAAGCTGCGGGACCGGCAGCAGGCGCGCATCAGGTACGTGTCTGTCTTAACTCTTAACCCGCGCCGTGCCGGGGCTCGGCGCCACATTCGCCGTGCGGGGGTGGGGAGTGTTTGACAGCCCCACGAACTCGGAAGGTTTGGGCATAGAAAGACGCGGGAAAAACGTTAAAAATCGTTTGACGTGGACAATGAAAGTTGTATTTAGTATGTTCTGGCTCAGGTCAATATTGAGGTCACCAGAGGTCACCAAAGGTAAAATTTTGCAGTTTTAGAACTTCGATTCGAAAACCTCAAAATATTTCAGAACTATGATAACTAGGAACAAACGAAAAACAAAAAACAAAGCTCTGTTAAAATGCAATCGCCTAGGTGTCCTCAAGTTTTAGCTCAAATCAATAAATAAGGCTCCAGGCTTTAAAGGTCATCATAATTTAACAAAACTATTTGTTAACACTTTTTTCCCAAATAACCTTTTACGGAATACAGATATAACATTTTTAACACCATCGTGTTTGCTTCGTCAAGGCGATTTGAAACATAGGTACTAATGGAGATCTGGTTAGGTAAACGTTAAAATTTGCAAATTTCAAATCTCTCGGACAAAGACTCTGGCTGTGGTGCGACCGCAAATGTTTTTGGAAATGGTTTCACGTGACACGGTCTGTTGACCTGACCTAAGATAACTTGAGGTTAATAATTTAACGTAATGTGGGTAATTGATGCTCAAAAGCTATACCAAAAACGGTGCGCTGCGCACCGCCGTTTTTCGCTATCCTCGCAAGAAACCGGGTTGTCTAAACATCCCCGGCACACGGCGCGGGTTAATCAATCCGTGTAACATATCCGTATAAATATTACCGTTGCCCGTTGAAATCTGCTTATCTGTAGATATCGTCTACTTATCTATGTATAAGTAGAAAGTCTCCGTTCATTGTCACCGGCTCTGTCTTTTCCACACAATCGGCTTACCTCTGGTGGCAGTTCTTAGAGTAGACAAGTTGGAGGATTTTACCGATGCTGGCTCCGAGTTTGACATTCTTTTTAAAGCATTATATGACTCAGCTCAGAGCTGACTTCGTTAATCGGTATTATGAGCCCTATCATCAGCTTCGGATATAACAGCCATATCAATTCGATCATGTGTCAGTTCACTAGCTTTCAACTGGCCCTCTGCTCCCTTGCTTATGTACAATTGTTGACAGTTGACACATATCCAGTTAACTAACTAGTGTTTATATTTTGTCCGGATATATGATCATATTTTCTTTGGACTACTCCCGCGCTGCTGCCAGCGCCACCAGCGGAATCCGATTGGACTCGGCATTGATTTGGAATGATCAATGGAAACATTGAGGCTTAATGTCATCCATCAATTGACGGGCTGCAATATAAACGAAGCAACATGTTTCCATCCAACACGCCAAATTGGTCGACAACCGGTTCTCTCTTGTTTCCTGTGCATGTCCAATGTTTGTCCTTGCAGCTGTCACCACGTATGCGTCATCAGAGTGAACATTATATCCTGTTACTCTTATATTCGTCGGTTATGTAACATTTTATACCGACATTTAAAGATATCTATAGCAGTGGTTCTCAGCGTTAATGGTATGGTTACCCCCTCCTGATGACGAGAATGACTCGCTTCCTACCCCTGCCCCCAGTGCAGCACGTAGACGGCAGTTCTCGGCCTTAAGATATGCGGTACAGCATAGCTTCAGGCGTTTTCACTAGCGCCATCTAGGGACAGGAATATAGGCAGGCGTGGGTGCTGCTGCTCTTAGACTAAAGCAATTATTTGCAGCATATTAAACAGGTAAACCGTAACTCTTGGCTGAACATAATATAGTGGTAATTGGTTCTGATGCTCTTTGCAATAATGTAGTGGCAGTAAAACATAAACTGGGTTCGATGGAAGAAAGTGTTTAGTGCGCCACCTCAAAGCAGCCATGGTTTATAATTTAGCTGCTCAATCGTCATCATCCCCGCCCGAAGGCCCCCCCCCCCCATTATCCCTAGGAAAGTCTCACTATCCCTGGAGGCTAGAAAACCTATTTGAGAATCACTGATCTAGAGGGAAGCAGTGAGTGTTTTTTGTATCGTTCATTTTTTACGTTATTGCGTGCAGAACTCATATGTCATCTGTCGGTTCGTATACCTACCAGCGTCTGACAATGCTCCCCCCGTTATCCAGGAATGAGCGTGAGCCGAAGGAAGCCCGCGTTCTGCACGAGCTGCGCCAGCGGCACGGCGGCCCCGAGGACGGCTACATGTCCGATACCACCCTGTGGACGGACACGTCTCGAGAGACAAGTCCGGCGCAGATGGCGCCACTGCACGTCAACACCAGCGGCGTCAAAACGGGCAGTTCTGCGCCGGTGTCGCCGCAGCTGGCCACCCGCAGCGCCAGCCGAGAGCGCACCACCAGCACCAGCTCATACAGGTGAGAGGGGTGGCAGGATGGAGCGGGAGGACGCCAGATGGAGAAGTAACCGATCATATCAGAGAGGATGACGAACTATGTTTGAGGAAACGTGATCCATGAGGAACGTTGAACGCACCGCGCCGGGCCGGGGGGGGGGTGCTTAGGCACTGCCCCTTCAGGTTTTTCGACGTTAACGGAAAAAAAGCGGCGCGCAGCGCCGTCGTTTTTGGCATAGCTGCTTGGGTATCGATAACCCACATTTGGTGAAAGTATTGATCTCAGGTCATCTCAGGTCAGGTCACAAGGTCACGTCAAGTGACTTTGCTTCCAAACATGTTTGTGGTCGTGCTAAAGTCAGTCTTTGTCCGAGGGATTTGAAACTTGCAGAATTTTATAAGCTCATAATTATCTACAATTTGAATGTCTCAGATGTTTTGTATTGGTTGCCTAAAGTCAGGTCAATTTCCTGACCTCCCATTATAAGTGAACGGTATAATATTTAAATGCTTTCTTTTCATATAATATGCATTGGATCAAGCAAATTCTTACAGAATCATGTCATTTTAGCTCATTCTTGATGACCCAGATGCAATTGTTGCCCAGTGACCCATGCAAGGTCCTTTGAAGTCATATGATGTCACCAGTGTTTGTTTGCTAATAACTATTGACATAATAAAGATATAGAGACGTTCAGATTGCACCATTGTGTTTGTCTCGTCGAGCCGCATCGCTCCATATGCAAAATGACCTACCTGGGTCGCCAAATGACCTTGACCTGAGGTTGTGATGTTCTGTGGTCCGTTCCGATCCGCGGGGCGCAGCGAGAGCTCCGTACACGCAGGAGTCGCGTTGGTAACTGATGTATTATCCACATCTATTGCGCCCATACAGCGGCCGGGCGGTCAACTAAGGAAAAGGATTTTCCCTTGTAACGAGTAACACACCGCCAGAGGTCAAATTTTGAAATTGACCTCTAACATGTCACCACTATAATATTTAAAGCGTCGTGACGAGACAAACACGACGGTGCCAAAATAATTGCTTTATCTTTATTAGGTAACAAGTTATTCACTCAGAACAGTTATGCAAAAAAATACAACTTTTGACCTTTGATGACCTCTGGAGCCTCATCTATTGTCCTGAGCTAAAATCTGAGAATATAATGGCGATTGCAAATTTCAAGAGTTTGTACTTTTCCGTTTGTTTCTATCTATCGTAGTTGCCGAGACATGTTTTTTTATCGAATAAGTCCTAAGACTGTGAATTCGAGCTTTTGATGTCCTCTGGCGACCTCAATATAGATTTGAGCTAAAATAATGACTGAAGTAACTTCGAATGACCATGTCGAGAGCTTCCAAACGTCTATTTCAGTTTTTATCTACGTCCCATAGGAGCCGAGTTAGAAGGGGATGCTTCACCCACCCCCCCCCCCGCGGCTTGGTGAAGGTGGCGACGAGCACCGGCACGGCGCGGGTTATGCAAGACGGCACGAAACAAAGGCTGATGGCATGCAATTAATTGGCAAAGCCGTCTGCTGCATAAACAATCCGATAGGTGGCAGCTCGCTACAGCGCGTCAAGACTCGGTCTTGGCTCATAACTAACCGATATATAGATGGCAGCACCTGCTGCTCACAGAAGATACTATCGACAAAGGGGTCAGCACCATCGCTGGGAATACTTGTCAAGACTTTTCAAGGACAAGACTTGTTCATAGCAGAATATTTTGCAAAATATATCTTGCAATAATCAATCGCGGCGGTGGCCGAGTGGTTAAGGCGTCGGACTTAAAATCCGATGGGGCTAACCCCCCTCGCGGGTTCGAATCCTGCCCGTCGCGTGGTTTTAATCCTAAGAATGTCGTGGATGTCATGAGCGCCCGTTGCCGAGTGCTGAAGGTATTATCAATTATTGGGCTAAAAATCCAAAGTAGTCTCCCTCCGCAGGTTCGAATCCCGTCGGCTGTTTAGGAGGCAACTCGGCAGTCGGTAGGAGGTACGAATTAAGACACACACACAGCCAAGTGTTATTTTTTAGCTTCATCTGCTTGATTTATTGATTGGTCATTGCCCATTGGTCATGGTGTTCAGCGTATTTAATGCTTATTTGTTTGCGTATATTTAGGGATTTGTTATCGATAAATATATTTGTTATAATAATAAGCGGAGCGAGCGCCAAACAAAGCCCGTATTCACCGGCTCCGGACTGCACCGCTCGCTGCAAGTTGTCGCCGGACAGTAGGTGTCCATAACCCGCCTGGCGCCAAAGTCACGTGACATAATCCACTCAATCCAGATTCACGTGACTTTGGGTTATGTGCAGTTGGTGGTGAGTCTGCGTTGGGTTATGTGCAGTTGGTGGGAGCGACTGCTGTGCAACGCTAGAGCTACCAGACAGACAGACGTCGATGATATACGTTCGTTGACAGACATGTGAAGTCGATAACGGGTTATCGGTTGGTATCGATATCGCTATCAATGTTGATATTATTATCGATTTTCAGCGCAATGGCATACATGATTGATTGATCACCGATCAGAATTTGTCACTATCCAGCCAAAAAATATGATTGGAGCCCATTTGGGCAGCACTCGGGTTTGCCCGACCAATAGGTTGGGTTAGCAGGCTATAAGTTGGGTCCTGCCTGGCGTATGAAACACCTACGCCAGGCAGGACCCAAGTTACAGCCTGGGCTGCCTGATCTGACCTGACCAATCTGAGCTAAGTCCGAATTGAAACCGATAACTTTATGATATTGTATTTTGCAGGTACTTGTATCACTTGTTATCAGAGTATTTGTTTGCAGCCATGTCTCGCTTACTCGGACTGTGCAGCTCATCCCTCTCCATGTTTTGACTCGGTGTTGTGGGCGGGCGTACAGACGGGCGGCGCCTCTTTGCGTGTTTGTTCTGGCGCCCTGACCGATGTGCTCACCCTGGGTATAGATCGCGCCTGTTTGTGTTGGCCACACACTGAGGGCAGGCAGGAGGAGCACGGTGCTGTTTTCAGGGCGGGTGGGTGATGTGCTCACCCTGGGTATAGATCGCGCCTGTTTGTGTTGGCCACACACTGAGGTCAGGCAGGGAGGAGCACGGTGCTGTTTTCAGGGCGGGTGGGTGTGCGGTGGGAGAGAGGGGGGTGATGATGCTTCCCGGCCCCGCTGTTCGGGGTTCCGTCGCCTCCCACATGGTTCTGATCGGGGGCTGCTGGCACGTCAATAGCAGGTGTTGAGATTGAGCTACAGCTGGTGATGTCTGATGTCTGTCGAGGCCACATTTTGGAGAGTCATGTCGACCACAGAGGAAGACTAACACTGGAGATGACACCAGATTGCAGTAGCCACTGTAGGCAGCCCTCTGCGCTGTCGTGTTGTATCACAGTATGCTGACGCGTCTCCGTCTGTGTCTGTGTGTCTGTGTGTGCGGGCAGACAGTACGGCACTGTGCAGCGGCCGCTGGCCCGTCATCGCTCCGAGACGGCCTACGACCGAGAGAGACCGCAGGTACAGGTGCTCAGGAGCGATCAGAGGAAGACCAGCGACGCTGATCTGACGGTGAGCTGCTGCCAGATGTTCTGCTAAGTTGGATTACCTTGAGAAGCACTCAGTCACAAGTCATGCAGAAAGCACACAGATCTGCCGATAGAAGAGAGCTAGGCTAGAGACGGATATCGTATTCGCTCTTTGCTTAGGCAAAGGCATGCTGTTTGTTATTCCCATATAGTTCAGTAAAACAGTTATTCGCTTACTCGATGCTTAGATGTGTTGTGTATATAGAATAGCATTGTTTTCCCTTTCAACATTTTTCGTCATTGCCAGAAAAACTGATGTTTTTGCTGAATGCGTACCATTATGTCGACTTAGCACCTAGCCACCCTAAACCTCTGTCTTGCCACTTGCAATGCAACTTATACCCGTCGTATAGATACTCTGTAAATTAATTTGTTCCCTTCTGAACGTGTGATAGATCACCGAAGCCCGTCTTTGCTAGCCAGTTTGAGCTGATTCCCCGACTGCATCCCATCTAAGTGTGTGTTGTATTGTGCTGTCTGCTTTGCAGCACCTGACGAAGACAACTCAGTACAGCCAGTTCTCCTCCACCCCCGTTCACGACCGAGAAGGTCTTCTCACCACCGTGAATGGCCAAAGTGGTGTAAGTTACCCCCCCCCCTCTGTCTCCTCCCCTCTGCTGTAGATAGGTGCACTGTATTGCAGGGCGACCACGATCGGCTAATGTTTGGGGATGCACTGCGCACGCACATGGCTAGAGGAGCGACCCTTGCTTTTGCTGGCTGTGTGAGAGGGTATGAGTGTGTGTTAGTGAGTGTGTGAGAATATGACCATCGCTAACCAGACCACACAGGCTGATATTTAGAGCTCACAGCTCTTCTCTTGGTGCTGGGATGCTGCTATGTTACCACGTGTTGCTTTGTGACGGTATGGCTGCGGTTGTGGTTCAGGGTATCACCCTGGTTCAGGGTCCCAGCTATCACTCCCTGACGCGCGCCAGTGCTGGTGGCTGAACGGTTATCAGGGTTTGTGCCAGTGAGCCAGGTCGAGTAGATCCTGTCGATACCTGTCAAGTCATGCTGAGTGAGTCTGTGGGTGGATTTTAGACCGTCTTCGTCGAACCCAGTTCTGGCAAATCCTTTAACTCTCCATGTTTCCCTGTCGTCTGCCATCATCTCTCGCCAACTGGCAGCTGCCAGCGCCGGATCCACCGAGGGCGACCGGTCCTCCGATGGTCCCTCCCCCTCCCCCATCCCCCACCCCGCCTACCACCCAGCTGGCGGGCGACTGTCCGGACATCCTGTGCCTCGCCTGACCTGTGCCGCGACTGCGCCGGCCGACCAGCTGCCAACCCTGGCTGGCCGGCCGAGCTGCAGCGTGTCCCCGCTGACTGCGTGCCGCTCTGTGGCGGCTGGTGCCCGCTGGGGGTGCCGCTCTGTGGCGGGGTCGTGTCTGTGGAGTGGTGTTACGTACAGGGTGGGGAGTGAGGTGTGAAGCTGTAGACCGTGCAGTGGGGAGTGAGGTGTAGAGCTGTACTGGTGGTGAAGGGGACGATGAGGACCCGGACGGTGTGGTTTGCGCTGGATCGCCGCCTGTCGGTAGGTAGAGACCGCCCGCTGAATAGGATAGCAATGCTGCGGTCCGGGGCTGGTTGTCTCCACTGTGATGCGCTGAATGTAGGGTGGCTCTGCCCCCGCCCCCACTCAAGTTAAGAGGTGGAAAGGTAGGAACATTTGTTTTGAAATTGCATCTTTTGAACTTAATGCTGTTGTAAATTGAAAACAGCACAATCCGGAATTAATTCGCTGATGCTTCTCCTGCGATCGATTCTTCAAAATTGTGCATACTTGTTATACCTTTGTTATAGGTGTATTAATGTGATGTATTGTAATCACGATATAATTATGAAGTGCTACTTCAGTCTTCACCAACACCTGCAGCCCTGAAGAAGAGCTTTAGAGGCCCACAACTCAGCTCCCTGACCCTCCCTGACCCCGGGTGATGCGGCTCATGAACCCTGGGTGGCGCCCCCACTGACCCAAGTTGATCCCCCTGGCCCCCGGTGACGCAGCCTCCGTGATGACACCCCTCTGACCCCGGCCCTGGGTGACGCGGCCTCCGTGATGACCCCCGGCCATGGGTGACGCGTCCGTTCCCGACAGCCGGATGATGAGATTGACTCGCTGGTCTGGCTCGAGGACCGACCAGAGAGCCCGTGGCACTACACTGGCAGTGGGCGCTGGGTAAGGCGCTGCAGTGACCCCTCTGGTGTGTGACCCCTTTCAACTGATCCGGGCAGTGGCACTACAGACTGTGATAATGTGCCCGTGACTAGTGCTCTGCGTTTGTAGACTTCGCCGATGGTCGGCTGATAAAATTTTGATATAGTTTGGCACGGTAGATTTTGGTAGAGATGTGAGTTGAGTGAGGTTTTGGTGGAGCTGTGAGTTGAGTGAAGTGTTGGTAGAGATGTGTCCGGTTGCTGTGGTGTCCTCTAACCAGGAAGCAGATTTGGAGTGCGGGAGGTGGTGTGCGGTGATTTTTGGTAGCGAGCCACCTTTTTGCTTCCCTGACTCTGCCAATGGAGACAGCTTGGCGTGGTTATAGGCAACATCAGAGGAAGAGGACAACGGCAGGGGCTCCACACGCAGCGTGCATGACATCCAGCTGCGGCAGTGTGGCAGGAGCGTTCACCCGTGGCAGACCTTAGCCCTCGAGATGAGGCAGGACTGAGAGGACGATCACATAATCCTAGGGCAAAAAAACCGGCCATTTTTATGTCCTGTAACTCGACGATTTTGTTATCTTTAAAAAAATCCGAGCTAAAAATTGACTTCGGAATAACCTTTTTAAAGATGCTTGATGAATGCTTCTCAAACAGGAATTTTCCTGTTTCTGATGGTCGTTGGATTCGCTTTATTACATGTTTAACGATCCATTCCTACCTGCCGGTCAACGCTTCTGCCTCTGCGCTATGGGATGAATGACATGATCCTGATGTGTGACCTGTAGCGCGCCTGGCTAGCAGCAGCGCCTGCCTAGCAGCAGTGTCCTGCCTAGCAGCAGCGCCTGGCCTAGCAGCAGCGCCTGCCTAGCAGCAGCGCCTGGCTAGCAGCAGCGCCTGGCTAGCAGCAGCGCCTAGCAGCAGCGCCTGCCTAGCAGCAGCGCCTGCCTAGCAGCAGCGCCTGCCTAGCAGCAGCGCCTCCGCTTAGCAGCAGTGCCGCCTAGCAGCAGCGCCTGCTAGCAGCAGGCCTGCTAGCAGCAGAGCCTGCTAGCAGCAGTGCCTGCTAGCAAGCAGCGCACCTGCCTAGCGCACGCGCCTAGGCTAGCAGCAGCGCCTGCCTAGCAGCAGTCCTGGCTAACGAGCACGCCATGGCTACGCAGCAGGCGCCTCTGCCTAGCAGCAGCGCCTGAGCTAGCAGCAGGCCGCCTAGCAGCAACGCCTGCTAGCAGCAAGAGCCTGCCAGCAGCAGCGTCTCCTGCAGCATGTGCTGGCTTAGCCCCATTAGGGCGCATTGGTAGCGGGTAGCGCGACTTCATAGCGTATGCTGTCTGGCTCTGTGTTACCCTGGCTTTACACCACCCTCATAAACTGCACGCTTCCCGCTGTATTTTAGCTGACTAAATTAGAAGAACTAACCCTCCGGTTGAAGGTCGTTAACTTGCGCAAACCTCGCACAGCCCAGGTGAGAAAAGTTGATGTGGGTCAACCGGGCTTGCATGGCTGGGATATCGGGATACGTTTGTAATATAGACCGTGTGAATATTAGCACTGCTAACCCCCACCGGGCTGCCTGTACGCTTCAGCTGTGTCAATAGCGGGATGTCAGCACTGACTTGGCGAGGTTCCAATGTAAGCCTGTGGCTGTGCGACTGTGATTTATGCATTAGTATGATGAAGCGAGACGGAAATCGTCGTGCATCTACCTGAATGATAACATGTCAGGCAAACTTACACGAATAATGAGTACCGGCAGACTGCAGCTGAGTTGATCATCACTCACCGTGTAATGATCATTTCCGTGACGGTCTCAAGATTAATGTTTCCCCCTCCCGACTCGCTTTAAAGAGTGGTCTGTTATGCTTTAACCTGTTCAACAAACCTTTTCAAGTCTTCAGGCGCCTGTCAACCACAGAGCCCTTCCGTTTGCGCTGTCACTGTCCGCTGGTCGAGAACTCTGCTGCCGGCACTGCGTGCTAGTAAAGCGGGCGGAACTAACCCATCTCTCTGCGCAGGTGAGGGACCCATCTGAGCCGAGAGCAGAGACTCCGGGGTTTCCCAATCCGCCGAAAACTCCGTACCAGAACCAGTCACAGACGCTGCCTCCCAAGAGCCCGACCAGCCAGCGGTGAGTGACCGGGAGAAGGGAGGCGCAGGGGGCGCTGCTAATCTGGATTGGCATAGATGGCGCTACAGATCGTGGGGAAGGAATATAGAGGGCGCTGCAGGTCGCTCAGTAGTGCAGGTGGCTTTTCTGACTGAAGGCTTGGCGTCTCTTTGGTCCTGTTGAAGGTGGACATCTGACGCTGTTTCGGCTTATCAGGAGGAAGATCGTGTTATATATGTAAATTGTATATTGTGTGATGTGATCAACCTCCGTTGGCGTTCTCAGTTTCGTACACTGTTCATATCTAAATCCATCCCATGGCTAAGATTTTGTCAATGCAAACCTATTGGCTTAACATTGTGTGCGGTAGGTAAGATGTGCTTTGTCACAATAATCTTAACTCTAACACGTCATCGACCATCTTCATGTTCGATAACATCATACGAATCGTGATTTTTTCAAGCTTGGTAGCTGCTCGACAATAATTCGTAGGTAACCTAAAACATCAAGTCATATTCATAAGAACTGGGCTCAAGCAGTAAAGCATAATAAAACACGAAGATGGCTAAATAAGGACACTAGGTTTTTACCACTCTAGGGTTCCTTTAATACTGATTTATCCTGCTGCACTAACATGCCTTGGCCATTGTTAAAACTTGCTTTTTCACATAACCACTGCTCATCGTAACAACTATAGCCTCTTCCCAGCTATCGATCATCGAAGCCTGGTTAACAATGGCAGAGACAAACTTTGTTTCGGCCTCGTTTGCTGTGGTCTCAGCGCTGAACGCAGCCTGTTGTATTCTCTCTGTAGAAAACTGCTGACGGTCACACAGACGACTAAAACATACACCCGAACACCGTACCAGGTGCCGGCGCTGGGCAGGTACGTGGGCGTCACAGATGGCGCCACCTGCACGTCTCTAAAGGCACGCCGCCCGCCCGCCCGGCGGCCGGCCGCCGTCCGGTACAGCCTGTGTCAGAGAGGCTGTACAGTCTCTGACACGGTGTGGTGGGACGGAGTGGCGGCCGCCGGGTTTAAATAGACACACACTGCTGACGCACCACCCCGGGCCTGACTACCTCTGCAGACCGGCCTGCATGGATTGCCACTTCACCAGCCAGCATGGTTTGCCTCCTCACCAGCCAGCATGTGTGGTATTTTCCTCTGAGTTCCCACATTGCATCACTACTATCTGCAAGCTTCTGAGCTCGTTTTCATGGATTGCATGACTTGCACCATTTCCAGCTGTGTGTTATTCTATAGTTTCAAAGTAGTGTCAATGGTCTAATCGCCTGCTAGCGACGACAGTCTGGCTGTTGCTGCTGCACTGGCAAGTTAGTCACGCTTTCGAGTGGACGTTTGTTTCGAGTGGACGTCTGTTTCGGGTGGACGTCTGTTTCGAGTGGACGTTTGTTTCGGGTGACGTCTGTTTCGCAGTTGCTCGTGACTAGCCTTGACATTTCAATGTGTATTCAGTTCTGCGTGTTGGTGTTGAAGTCTTCTGTTGTGCTTGCTCGTCGGGAGCCCTGGCACACTGTCCTGCACTCTGCCTGCACCCAGACTGTGGTTCCGTCTGGTTAGCACCACCCAGACTGTGGTTCCGTCTGGTTAGCACCACCCAGACTGTGGTTCCGTCTGATTAGCACCACCCAGACTGTGGTTCCGTCTGGTTAGCACCACCCAAAGCAATCTGTAGCATCGCCTGCCTACACCCCAGTACAGGTGTACTGTATATCGCAGTACAGGTGGCGCACTGTACTGATCAAATGTCGATCATGTCTGGATTTATCGCCCCTGGATGTCTTTAACATTGTCGCCATCTGCAATATGTGATTGAACTGAACAAGCATAGTTTATAGTTTATATGTTTATTACAGTTACACCGACCAATTACAGTTACGCATTGGTGGTCGATTTAAATCGCTGTTATAAATCAGGGACTGAATTTCCTGTTATGTGATTTGGTTTCCCAAAATTGTGCAATGTTTTCCATCGCGAACCATCATATTGATGCCGGACCCGGTATTCAGTCCTCTGCTTTCAACTCTGCCCTTGTTAATCCACTACCCTCCATCTGAATCAGCTGACTCACCACCTCACACCTGTGATCTGGCACGGCATTCCCAGCAGCCCTAACCTATCGTGTGTTGTGTTCCCCACACCTCTGTCCTGATTCCATCCCTGCCTCACTCCATCTCTCCCGGCCCTGACCCCTTCTCTTCACCCCCTGCTACCTCAGGGAGCGGTCACCGTCACCCGGCGGACATCAGGTACACTTTGAGACCTCTGCGTCGTTTGAGTCGTCGCCGTCCGGCCCGGCGTGCCACAGCCGCCACTCCTCGGTCGGCTCTGACGGCGCCGCTGAGGTCATCTCGGCGCACCCGACCTTCGTGAAGGACAGCAGCCGCTGGTGGTACAAGCCAGGCATCAGCCGCGAACAAGGTACGCAATGTGACACGTCTGCTCACATACACAGTCCCCGGGTGTTCCATCAGCCATGTAGATTGAATCCTATTACTTANCGAGTGGACGTTTGTTTCGAGTGGACGTTTGTTTCGGGTGACGTCTGTTTCGCAGTTGCTCGTGACTAGCCTTGACATTTCAATGTGTATTCAGTTCTGCGTGTTGGTGTTGAAGTCTTCTGTTGTGCTTGCTCGTCGGGAGCCCTGGCACACTGTCCTGCACTCTGCCTGCACCCAGACTGTGGTTCCGTCTGGTTAGCACCACCCAGACTGTGGTTCCGTCTGGTTAGCACCACCCAGACTGTGGTTCCGTCTGATTAGCACCACCCAGACTGTGGTTCCGTCTGGTTAGCACCACCCAAAGCAATCTGTAGCATCGCCTGCCTACACCCCAGTACAGGTGTACTGTATATCGCAGTACAGGTGGCGCACTGTACTGATCAAATGTCGATCATGTCTGGATTTATCGCCCCTGGATGTCTTTAACATTGTCGCCATCTGCAATATGTGATTGAACTGAACAAGCATAGTTTATAGTTTATATGTTTATTACAGTTACACCGACCAATTACAGTTACGCATTGGTGGTCGATTTAAATCGCTGTTATAAATCAGGGACTGAATTTCCTGTTATGTGATTTGGTTTCCCAAAATTGTGCAATGTTTTCCATCGCGAACCATCATATTGATGCCGGACCCGGTATTCAGTCCTCTGCTTTCAACTCTGCCCTTGTTAATCCACTACCCTCCATCTGAATCAGCTGACTCACCACCTCACACCTGTGATCTGGCACGGCATTCCCAGCAGCCCTAACCTATCGTGTGTTGTGTTCCCCACACCTCTGTCCTGATTCCATCCCTGCCTCACTCCATCTCTCCCGGCCCTGACCCCTTCTCTTCACCCCCTGCTACCTCAGGGAGCGGTCACCGTCACCCGGCGGACATCAGGTACACTTTGAGACCTCTGCGTCGTTTGAGTCGTCGCCGTCCGGCCCAGCGTGCCACAGCCGCCACTCCTCGGTCGGCTCTGACGGCGCCGCTGAGGTCATCTCGGCGCACCCGACCTTCGTGAAGGACAGCAGCCGCTGGTGGTACAAGCCAGGCATCAGCCGCGAACAAGGTACGCAATGTGACACGTCTGCTCACATACACAGTCCCCGGGTGTTCCATCAGCCATGTAGATTGAATCCTATTACTTATGCAGATAGTATTTCGTGCATTTTGAATACGCTCATAGCAAGGCTAGTTTTATGTTAAATTAGCAAGGCTCACAATTAAAGGGGAGTGTGCCTGACTCACATTGGTGCGCATTAGAAGGTGTTACGCTAGGCCGTGTAGGAACAGAGTTTTTCGGAATTTAGCCATATGCTTCATTTCCGCATATGTCACTTTAGTTGCCTGAGATATTCAAGGTCGCGCGCAATGCACATTCTGGAAGAATTTAATTATCTCGAGGTCGCCAGAGAGCTTTCGCTACTAGAAGCATTGCTCTAAATTACAAACGCTAAGCATATATTGTTAGCTCTGGCCAATAGCAAAACAACTCGTGAGCACTGATATACAGCTGCCGACCAGAATCCTGATCACTGTAAAACGCCATACATTGCTCATAAGGGTTTGTTTATCGTCTTAGTGCGCCAATTAAGGTAATCATCGTTCGCTACCCTGTTAATGACGATCGTTATAGTTTTGAAACAAAGCAAATGCAAAACAAGAATATAAGTAAAAATTCAACTAAAGGGGCTCAGATCGTGAAAATTTTAATCGTAAGCAATAATCAACCATTGGCTTTTAACCGTAATAAAATATATTTGAAATCTAAAATGAGTAGGCACACTCCCTTGTAATGTTGTTTTCTGATACAGATTATACTCACGCACAAAGTCCGTTTGATACAGATTGTCTGAACGAGGCCGCGCTATGTGGTCGCCAACAACAATAACGTTCACAACAATGCAGTGACGTTCTAGTCGTGCGTAAGATTAAGCTTCGATCTTAAAACATCGTATTACATATGATTCCGCCAAGCCTTTCTGGTCTGGAAAAATAACAATTCGACAGATTTCGACTTCACCTGACCTCTCGCTTATGCTCTCTGCTGGCATGACCTACGACAGCTGACCTCTGACCTCTGACCTCCCTTCACAGCCATCTGCCTTCTCCGTGACAAAGCGCCGGGCTCGTTCATCATCCGCGACTCCAACTCGTTCCCGGGGGCGTTCGGCCTGGCCCTGAAGGTGGAATCCCCGCCGGCCAGCGCTCCCGCGCGCGGCGGCGACCCAGCCAGCGAGCTGGTGCGCCACTTCCTCATCGAAACCACCAGCAAGGGTGTGCGGCTGAAGGGGTGCCCGAACGAGCCGACGTTCGGCTCGCTGTCGGCGCTGGTGTACCAGCACAGCATTACGCCGCTGGCGCTGCCCTGCAAGCTGGCGCTGCCGGAGACGCAGCTGGACGACGTGGTGGACTCACCGCCGGCAGCGCAGCAGCAGAAACACCGCACGCTGCTCGACACGGGCGCAGGTCAGTGCAGTGTGTGTGATGTGGCCAGGGGAGGGGAGGAGAGAGGCGGCCGGTGTGGCTAGGGGAGCGTAGTTTGCCAGCGACAACAGAATGTTTTTATCTGTTTTCAGTCAGAAATTGTCGTGCTGTATGTTGTCTGGTATGGCGAACCCAGTGATTTGGTTCATTTGGCCCAAACTTGCATACCGTGACAGACGTACGTTCCATGTTCCGTTTGACAGCGTGTAGCGTGCTGTACCTGTAACCTGACGTGTGTTCCGTGTTCCGTTTGACAGCGGTATGCGTCTTGTACCCTGTAACTGACGTTAGTACCGTTTCCGTTTGAACTGCGTGTACGTGCTGTACCTGTAACCTGACGGACGTTCCGTGTTGTGTTTGACAGCGTGTAGCGGCTGTACCTGTAACCTGGACTGTACGTTCCGTTTCCGTTGACTAGCTGTAGCGTGCTGTACCCTGTAACCTGAACGTACGTAAACGTGGTTCCGTTTGAACAGCGTGTAGCGGTGCTTGTATCGCTGTAAACCTGAACGTACGTCCCGTGTTTTGTGTTTGACCGCGTGTAGCGTGCTGTACCTGTAACGTGACGTACGTTCCCGTTTTGTGTTTGACAGCGTGTAACGGCTGTACCTGTACCTGACGTACGTTCGTGTTGCGTTTGACGCGGTGTATGCGTGCTGTACCGTAACCTGACGTACTACCTGTGGTTCCCGTTTGACAGCTGTGAAGCGTGCTGTAACTGTAACCGACGTAACGTATTCCGTGTTGTGTTTTGACAGCGTGTAGCGTGCTGTACCTGTAACCCTGACGTACGTTCCGTGGTTCCGTTTGACAGCGTGTAGCGTGCTGTACCTGTAACCTGACCGTAACGTTACGTGTGTTCCGTTTGACAGGTGTAGCGTGTGTACCTGTAGACCTGACGTTACGTACCGTGTTCCGTTTGACAGCGTGTAGCAATCTGTACCTGTAACCTTGACGTACGTTCCGTGTTGTGTTTTGAACAGCGTGTACGTGCTGTACCTGTAACCTGACGTACGTTCCGTGTTGCGTTTGACAGCGTGTAGCGTGCTGTACCTGTAACCTGACGTACGTTCCGTGTTGTGTTTGGCAGCGTGTAGCGTGCTGTACCTGTAACCTGACGCTGTGTGTTCCGTGTTCCGTTTGACAGCGTGTAGCGTGCTGTACCTGTAACCTGACGCTGTGCGTTCCGTGTTCCGTTTGACAGCGTGTAGCGTGCTGTACCTGTAACCTGACGCTGTGTGTTCCGTGTTGTGTTTGACAGCGTGTAGCGTGCTGTACCTGACGTACGTTCCGTGTTGCGTTTGACAGCGTGTAGCGTGCTGTACCTGTAACCTGACGCTGTACGTTCCGTGTTGCGTTTGACAGCGTGTAGCGTGCTGTACCTGTAACCTGACGTACGTTCCGTTGCGTTTGACACGTGTAGCGTGCTGTAACCTGACGATGTAACCGTTGCTGTGTTGCGTTTGAAACAGCGTTGTAGCGTTGCTGTACCTGAGTAATCTTCCGTGTTGCGTGAGCCAGCGTGTAGCGTGCTGTACCTGACGTACGTTCCGTGTTGGTTTTTGACAGCGTGTAGCGTGCTGTACCTGACGTAACGTTCCGTGTTGCGTTTTGAAGCGTTTAGCTGTGGCTGTACCTTGACGTATCGTTCTGTGTTGCGTTTGACGCGTGTAGCGTGCGTCCTGTAACCTGACGTACGTAACCGTGTTCCGTTTTGACAGCGTGTAGCGTGCTGTACCTGTAACCGACGTACGTACCGTGTTCCGTTTGACAGCGTGTGCGTGCTGTACCGTGAACGTCGTTTCCGTGTTTGCTGTTTGAAGCAGCGGTGTAAGGCGTGCTGTACCGGAAGACGTACGTTCCGTGTTGCGGTTTGACAGCGTGTAGCGTGCTGTACCTGAAACCCGGTTTTTTGGTAAATACGTTTGTGTTTCGTTGATCAGCGTGTAGCGTGCTGTACCTGTAACTTGACGTAATCGTACCGTGTTCCGTTGACAGCGTGTAGCGTGCTATACCTGTAACCGACGTACGTAACCGTGTTTCCCGTTGACAGAGTGTAGCTGTGCTGTAACTGACGTACGTTCCGTGTTGCGGTTTGACAGCGTGTAGCGTGCAGTTTACCTGACGTAAGTTCCGTTTGCGTTGAAACAAGCGTGTAGCGTCTGTACCTGACGATACGTTCTGTGTGCGGTTGACAAGCGTGTAGCGTGCTTAACCTGACGTACGTTTCGCGTGTTGCGTTGAACAGCGTGTAGCGTGCTGTCCTGACGTAACGTTCCGTGTTGCTTTTGACAGCGTGTAGCGTCTTGTACCTGAACGTAACGTTCGCGTGGTTGCGTTGAGCGGTGTAACGTGCTGTACCCTGACGTACGTTCGCGTGTTGGCGTTGACAGCGTGTATGCGTGCTGTACCTGTAACTGACGCTGTATCCGTTCGTGTGCTTGACAGCGTGTAGCGTGCTGTACCTGACGCTGAGTTCCGTGTTGCGTTTGAACAGCGTGTAGCGTGCTGTACACATGACCGTTACGTTCCGTTTGCGTTTGAAGCGTGTAGCGTGCTGTACCTGTAAACCTGACGCTGTAACGTTCCGTGTTGCCGTTTGACAGCGTGTACGGTGCTTGACTGACGTACGTTCCGTTGTTGCGTTGGACAGCGTGTAGCGTGCTGTGACCCTGACGTAAGACGTTCCGTGTTGCGTTGAACAGCGTGTAGCGTGCTGTAACCTGACTACGTTCCGTGTTGCGTTTGGAACAGCGTGTAGCTTGCCTGTACCTGACGTACGTTCTGTGTTGCGTTTGACAGCGGTGTAGCGTGCCTTACCCTGACGTACGTTCCGTGTTTGCGTTTGACAGCGGTAGCGTGCGTAACCTGACGCGTATCTTCTGTGTTCGTTTGAAACAGCGTGTAAGCGTGCATGTACCTTGACGTACGTTCCGTTTGCGGTTTGACAGCGTGTAGCGTGCTGTACCCGTGACGTACGTTCGTGTTGCGTTGAAACAGCGTGGCGTGCTGTAACCTGACTTACGTTCCGTGTTGCGTTTGACAGCGTGTAGCGTGCTGTACCTGTAACCTGACGCCGTACGTTCCGTGTTGCGTTTGACAGCGTGTAGCGTGCTGTACCTGACGTACGTTCCGTGTTGCGTTTGACAGCGTGTAGCGTGCTGTTCCTGGGATCGTGCGACACGGAGGCTCTGACCGGGCCCCAGGCGGTACGGCGAGCCACCACCGAACTGCTGAAGAAGCAGCCGCAGCCAGAAGGCATCGTGGTGCACTTCAAGGTCTCCCACCAGGGCATCACGCTCACAGACAGCCTCCGCAAACAGTTCTTCAGGTGAGTGGCAACTGCTCGCGAACCAGCGGCAGGAAAGGCTGGCAAAGGTTCTCGTGGCCGAGGGGCGGTGATCGGACGGGGACCATGACATGCCTTATCACATGGTATAGTACTTCACATTGTAGATCATTCGTCCTGTGGGCTGGCTCACCGGTATGGTATTGTTGTATATGTAAATAAATTATCTGACAAATTATACAAGAAAAGCCACGTCACGCCGACACCGAGATTAGATGACCCTCGTGATTCATACAAACCCTAGAACTACGCAGACTGAGCTACGAAGTCAAGAAGGCACTCGGGTGACAGTTACAGTGTTTGACCTTTGACCGTGTCTGCGCAGGAGGCACTACAACACCAACCTGGTGTCGCACTGCAGTCTGGACCCGGAGGATCGCCGCTGGATACAGCGGGGTGACGACGGACAGCCTATTGGATCGCTGTGAGTAGCGCTCGCAGCGCCACGCGGTGGCCAGTGTCGCAACTACTGCTGGCTATAACACTCACGGAGAGGGTATCGCCGAAGCTTCTCCGAGTCAAATTTCACAGATGTAGAAACATTGTGCTGGGTTACATGACTTCAGACAGACCCGGACTGCAAACGGGGTTCCTGGGAGGTCTTAATGTGAACACACCGAGGCAATCTTGAATGTGATCTCAGCAACTATACCAACCAGTCACTCTGAAGTATTGTTCAGTGCGACTGCACCGCGTCTGACGCCTTCTCTTCGTTCGTGTGCCCCACAGGCGGGTGTTCGGGTTCGTGGCCAAGAAGGGTCCTTCCAATGGCAACAACCAGTGCCACCTGTTCGCCGAGTTCGACTCGGACCAGCCGGCCTCGGCCATCGTCAACTTCGTCACCAACGTCATGATGTCCAGCAACTACAGCGCGCGTAACAACATGCTGTGACGTCACACGTCGAGCGATGACGTCACATACTGAACGCTGCCGCCACGCGGCCTGCGATAACATTGAGACTGGGCGGCCAGAGAGAGACCGAGGGAGGACAGAGAGAGAGAGAACGAGTGTCGTCCTCTTACAGTGTCACTGTCCTGGAGCTTGTGCGCGAGGGTCATGCGACGACGCAATCGTCTTTGTTGCCATACGCCATCACACGTAGCTGTATAGCTGTATTTAATGGTTAGTCACACGTAGTGCATTAAGGATGCCGATGGGGCGGCACAAAAGACAGAGGGGCGTGGCCGGCCCGGCGAGGGTGTGTCCGCCAGAGTAATCACTAATAGCGTCTCTCTCTCTCTACTCGTGCCAACACAGTGACTGCGCCGCTGATCCGACTCATAGTTTTCTACTGACCCGCCGTCGTGTCACGCTGTCGTGTACATACTGTGCTGCTGCTGCTCTCCGTGTGAGGAGGCGAGCTGCCCTGGCAGAGGCAGATGGCCGCTAACCTGCCTTCTGTGCTGCGAACCGTGCTGGCGTCGAAATAAACCGACTAGCGCCTACCGGCTGTCTCGCCAAGCTGGGATTCGAAAGTCGACTACGAGATGGCAGCACTGTGAGTGGTTTGGATTCGATGTAGGTTTATGGCTAAGCTAAACCGTGCCTTTTCAGTGTTCTCTGAGCTCCCATGCATCCAGCCACTGCGACCCCGGCTCGAACCACTAAGACGGTCTACATTCAGACCTTCAGCAATGACCAAACAACTATCCTGACCCTGGTCAGCCCGCGTAGCTCGGTCGGCAGAGCGCCAGCCTTACAATCTGACACACCGTGGCATAGTGGGTATGAGACGCTCCGGCGCTATTTACTCCTGGCGGGCGGGCGGGGATGACCTGCGACCGGTGGCAGCGGCCGCGATGGCTAGGTCAGAGCCGGGCGGGTCATCCTCAGTCATTATAAGGGGACGTAACCCTTTCGCTCCT
Source organism: Semibalanus balanoides (assembly GCA_014673585.1). NCBI lineage: Eukaryota > Metazoa > Arthropoda > Thecostraca > Balanomorpha > Balanidae > Semibalanus > Semibalanus balanoides. Next base: position 50,453 of record VOPJ01004386.1, read on the forward strand.
AAATTCCGTCGTATACCTGGTATTGTCCGATCGAATAATGACCACCACGCACATCAAGCTCAGCTTATCGTGGGTACTGATCTCCGACAAAATAATCGGACTAAATTTATAAAAAGGAAACGTCGGAGCTGGACCTTGAGAAAGCTGTTTCAGAAACCCGCACCCCGCCAATGCCCTGCCCCGTTCTCTCCACTAGACCCAATAGGAGCCTGGTGAAAGTCCGGGCCAATATCGGCCAAACCTTGCTTCGCCACTGCGCACCAACTCGACGAGGGTTCGTGTCTTGTTTATTTTATATGCGGCAAAGTACAGTGCCATATATGCTACATGCAAAAGGTACACAACGTTAGTCAGCAGGCCAGGTGAGCTCGAACGAAGGCTCCACCGCTGTCCAGCCATGGCTATATATGGTAACACACACGGTAAACGTCAAGTCGCAAGTGCTGATCGGTGCTCAGTTCGTTAGGTTTCTGATGACGAGAAATTTAACCTGTGCCAGCCAATTTGCCAAATTCGCCACTCACAATTCTCAACAGATTCTGAACAGAACAGAACTAAAATTTATTCAAGCTAAAATAAGCAAGATAATTGATAACCAGATTAACCTGCGCTCCGCTGGGCCCCTGGATTTGCCACGCCCGGGGATTTTTCGCGGGGGGTGAGCACACCCTTGATCTCGGCTCCTATCGATGGGGCGAGAAAGAAAAAAAAACACGTTCGAAAGCTCGTCGAAAACAAGATCGAAACGACTAGTCATTTTTGGGCTCAGATCAAAATTGAGGTCAACAGCCCAGCCAACATTTAACTTGGGCACTGATCGGGCACAATGGTTTAATCCCATTGTGCCCGATCAGTGCCCAAGTTAATTGTTGGCAGGGAGGGGACATCAAAGGTATAATTTGCACACAAAAAATGTAAACACCGCCAATATCTCGAGACTTGGCACTTGCTAATCAGGAGACTGAAACACCATTGGAAAACTGTTGACACGCTCTTTTGCTAAGCCAGGGGCGTAGCTCCTCCAGAAAAGTTGGGGGGGGCTGAGTGGGGGAAAAAACGCTAAAAAGGAAGTGTGCCTATTCATATTGGTCATGTGGGGTTATTGACATTGGTCAATAGAACGTATTTTTCTTAATTCAGTCATTACTTAATTTCTCCCAGATTCACTCTAATTGCTGAGACATTCCAAATTCGCCAAGATCAGTATGGCATCACAAAATAATCGGTATTTGCCAGAGAGGCTTTCACTACTAGAAGCATTGCCCTAACCTAGGCCCTGATCGCTCTGTCAAAAGCGCAAGCTCCATAGTCCCTATGCAACGTTCTGCCCAACGCAAGCCCGACGTGGGCAGAACGTTGGATAGGGGCTATGGAGCTTGCGCTTGCGCTTTTGACAGAGCGATCAGGCCTCAGGGCCCTATATTACAACGCTAGCATATCTAGCGCTGGCCAAAAGAAAACAGCTCTTGCGCGCTGATAGCAGCTGCTGAACAGAGCCCCGATATCTATCATGGGCCCTGATCGTTCTGTCAAAAGCGCAAGCTTCCATAAAGCGTATGGCCCTGCTCGACGTGCCGCAAGCGCAAACGCAAGCTCAATAGAGACTAGCCGGATGGCAGGCCTACTACCATTAGCATAGCTCTATGGAGCTTGCGCTTTTGAGCAACGAGCAGGCGCCTACATTATCCGTATGGGATTATTGTTTAGTTCCCTATTCTAGATACATCTCCTGTACTCTGGTATAGTTGCGATTGTTTATATGATATCAAAAACAAAAAACCATATGCAAAAACATTAATATAAGTAATGATTAAGCTTAGAGGGCTCCATACGTGAGTTGTTATCGTATTCATAATCAAACCAACAGGCTCCTTACCGCCAACAAAATGATATATTTATATTTCAAAAGAGTAGGCACACCCCTAAATACCATCAAAATCCAACAATAATACCATTCTCCCCCGGATTGACCCATTTTCTTCGTCCAAGTTGGGAGGAGGGCTGAACCCATGTGGGGAGGCCGTGGGACTGAAGCCCCTCAACTTAATAGGAAACTACACCCCTTTGCACTAAGCAGATTATGATTCAAATTTTAATGAATGATTCAAACATATCCACCTCAAACCATGAATGATTCAATTCATGATTCAAGCATCAACATCCCACTGGTGAATCATTTCACAGTGACTTCACAAGGCTACGTGGAATAAAATCATGAATATCATTCTATGAATCTATTCATGAATGATCAATCAAAATTATTCCAATACGTAAGTGCAAATAACAGTGCATATATTCGGAATGAGGGTGTTTACAGACCAAATGAAGGCGCTGAAAGTGATCTTGACATGTGTTTACTCAGTTTGATTCCCTATTATTAGACTGGGCTATCCTTTGTATAGTTTCTGCTGCCCCCCCCCAAAGAATGATTCTTTGTGCTATGAATGATTCAATCACCCTATTTTCTTTGTATGAATGATTCAATCAATGATTCATTGGATCATTCATAAGGATGTGAATCGATTCATGAATGATTCACGTAAAATAAGAATGATTCAATCAAAAAGAATGATTCAATCAGAATCAATCACAAGTCTGGCCAGCACTAAGGTGTCATCAGATTTAACCTGATGTTAATAGTTTAGGCTCCAGAGATCATCGAATATGAAATGGTCGTTTTCTATGAAAATAGTTTTCACTAATAACTTTGTAATTAATAGTCACGGCGATGCTCTTGCCACCATCGTGTTTCTCTTGTCAAGCCTCTTCGAAACAAATAAATGGTGATTAGTAAAAGTAAAAAAGGAAAGAAAAACAGCTCAAGTAGTAACCCAAGTAGGTTATGATGCTTACTGGGAGACGTGTGTCTCGACGAGACAAACACATTGGTGCCACTTTCACTTATCTATCTTCATTATGTCGAGAGTTATTGACAACAAAGTGTTGGTGACCTCGGATAACCTCAGATGACTCCGTAGGGTTCACTGAACAAAACCAGCACTTGGATCATCAAGAATATTATATGATAGCATTATCCAGAAGGAATTAGACTGATATATGCATTATGCATATCCTCGAAATAGCATGACCATTGCACAACCGCAAAGTTTCTGGAGTTGGGGTCACTTGACCAGACCTGGTGACCTGACCTGATCCGACACGAAACTCAAGCTTCAACACAAGGTCAACACAAGGATCAATGATAAGATAAAATTTGGCAACGCTACCGTTTTTCTTCTCGTAATCTCGATAAAACCGCTGAATACCGGGGGTAGCCCCCGCCCCAAGTGGGGCGCAGGTTAATAGAAGACAGAAGGTACCAACCAGTCGGTCGCTGGTAATTTAAGTCAAGGTTCGATTTATTTACGCTTGAGTTTGGCCTCAACTGGCTATATTTCCGGGCCATGCAGTGTTCGAACTCCACCTTTCGGAACACCAACAATCAGCGCACTTGCGGCGTTTGATACCCAACGTATTGTGGCTTTGCAATGGTAAATCAATGCAGCATCGGCCCATGATTCTGATAAAATCGTATTAAAAGAAGAAAAAAATGCATCGAATGTAGTTAATAACATTGACATAGCACTTGAAGCTCTTACGCATTGGTGAGGTTCAGAAAACCAGCTGGCACAGACAAAGATCACACAAAGATCAAAGGCAAAGACCGTTTATAGAACACATCCACCAACAAACACAATTTGCCGTTTAACACAGAAGCACCACCAGCTATGCCTGAACTGAGAGATAGTGGTTTCAAAGACACACCTCAGAATATACAAAACTTGACATGCTTAACTGACCAAAGAATAGCCAGCCAATTAGGATATCATCCTCACGGCGCGGCACCAACCACGACCCAGCCAGAGCGGCGGACAGCCAACCACCACCCACCCAGAGCGGCGGACACCCAATCACGACCCACCCAGAGCCGCGGACAGCCAATCACGACCCACCCAGAGCGGCGGACAGCCAACCACGACCCACCCAGAGCGGCGGACAGCCAATCACGACCTCACCCAGAGCGGCGGACAGCCAACCACGACCCACCCAGAGCGGCGGACAGCCAACCACGACCCACCCAGAGCGGCGGACAGCCAACCACGACCCACCCAGACCGGCGGACAGCCAATCACGACCCACCCGACCCACCCACGGCGCGGCAGCCAATCACGACCCACCCAGAGCGGCGGATAGCCAATCACGACCCACCCAGAGCGGCGGACAGCGGCGGACAGCCAATCAGGGCTCAGCATACGATAACCAGTCTTCACTGTATCGGCAGCAGCAGATTCTCACCAGCAGCCGCTCGGCAGGCCGGACCAATAGCCGGCACCGCGCTGTCGGGGCCCGTCCGGCGCGGCTTTAAAGGGCCGGCACCAGCGCTGCCGGGGCCGTGCCGGTGCGGCTTTTAAGGGCCGGCACCGCGCTGTACGGGGCCCGTGCCGGCGCGGCTTTAAAGGGCCGGCACCAGCGCAGAGCTGCGTTATCCGCTCAATAGCCCAGAGTTCACCATCAGTATCACAAGCAGAGGCCTTGCAGAGCTACTTCTTACCTGAAGTTGCCCGGCGCCGAAGCATCATGACTATAAACGGCGAGGTATCGACTCTGGACAGCCCAGCGCCACTGACCGACGGTCATAATCATATCATCTCCGAGCGTGACCCCTGGTCATATGACGCTGCTCTGTTAGAGACTGTGGCCGGTATAAAAAATAACCGCGACGAGTCTCGGGCGGCTAACCTTCATGTACATCCACAAGTACGGAGCAGGCGACGCTGAGGGTACCGCCGAGGGGGCAGCCCTGAGAGTCGCTGTTTCAGGTCGGACAGTCTAGCTTGACGACGCTGTCGAAAGTCGTGCGCCGACACTAGACTAGACGTGTTCGTGTCAACGGCCGTCCGCGCACACGGCTCCGCCTCGCAAAGGATTCCCTCTCCATACACGTATCCAAGTACAACTCCACACTCTATGCGACAATCAATATACACACGGATCGCGTCCGCACATAGAATGCCACTACACAGTCTGCACGCGTGCACGACACCAAGGCCACCATACACAAAACAAAACCGTCTCACACACGACAGCGTAGACGCCAGGTTAGTCACTGATGTTCGAGTAGTTGGTTGATGACTGATCTGTTGGCGGCCGCGGCGGTCGTTTATCACAGTACTGCGCCGCCTCGCTCACAGCGGTCGGTCCAGGTTCACATACTGCCGCAGCGGCGGCGGCAGCGGCAGCGTCGCGATCTGCGCGCGCAGCTGCTCCGACAGCTGTCGGCCAAAGTCGGCAGCCACGCGTCGAGCCGGCCGAGCGCGCCGCCGCCGGTCGAACGGGCAGCGCGCCCGGCGCTCGCGCTCGTCCGCCTCCTGCTCCAGACCCAGCTCCTCGTCATCATCAGACCCGGCGGCCAGGAAGCGGCTCAGCTCTGTAGCGAACTCTGTACCGAAGCGCGCCGACCGGCCGCCCCAGCGCGACGGCGGCGGCAGCAGCAGCAGACGCCGGCCGCGGCCCACTCCGTCACCGCCGTCGGCGTCGTCATCATCGTCGTCCTCTTCATCGGAGCTGGCCGCCACGCCGTTCTCGGGCTCGGAGTGGTCGCGTGGCGGCAGTGCCGGCGGCGGCGGCGGCAGTGCCGGTTGCGGCAGCGGTGGCGGCGGCGGTGAGTCGCCCAGACCGCTGTCGAACTTCTCGCGGCGGCCCCGCTTCTGAGTGTCACTGGGGCCGGCGCCGGCAGCCGGCTCGCCGTCACCGCCGGCGCCGCTCTCATCACTGGATCGCTTCAGAGAGGCGCGGGTCTGAGCGGCCTCCTGCAGCGGCGAGCCATCCCTGGGCGCCTCCTCCTCCTCCTCCCCCTGCTGCTGCTGCTGCTGCTGCTGAGAGTCAGCCGGGCTGCTCAGCAGCTCCTCCTCCTCTTCTTCTTCCTCCTCCTCCTGCTCCTGCGGCGGCGCCGGCGGCTCGACCGCCAGCGTGCCAACCAACTCCATGTACGCCTCCTCAGACTCGTCAGAGTCCTCCTCGTCCTCTCCATCCTCATCGTCCTCTTCATCCTCCTCCTCCTCTCCCTCATCTTCATCCTCGTCGTCATCTGACCGGGCCGGCTGCTCCCCCTCCTGCTCGGCGTCAACCTCTACCACAGCGGCGCCCAGCAGCGGCATCACAAACCGCTGGATGCGGCGGGCCTGCTCGGCGCGGCGGCCGACTGGGCGGCGGCGGCGCGCCCCCTGCGTGGTCCGACTGGACGGCGGCAGTGGCTGGGCGGCCAGCAGACGCGCCCGCAGCAGACGCCGGATGTGAGTACGGCACAGCTGCTGGAGTGACGCCGGCACCAGCGACGCTGCCAACACCCAGTCACCGTCAGTGGTGCTGAGTGGTGAGGGGAGGTGAGGGGAGGTGATGGTGAGAGGATGGATGGTGGGGAAGGTGATGGTGATTGGTGGTCAGGGGGAGGTGATGGTGATTGGTGGTGATGGTGATTAGTGGTGAGCGGTGGTGAGAGAGAGAGGTGATAGTGACTCGGACTTAACCGGCGCTCGGTGCAGCAACTGGCGACGTTTAATGTGGTGCAGGCGGCCGGGCGGAGCGGCCAAGGCAGTTGTCAGAAGAAAGACCGGACGTGGAGGGATGGTTAAAGGAATACAAACATCCATTGCAACAGCTATAATATTTAGACAAGAGGGCACTGATGGGACTGAGGCGCAAGAGAGCTCACAGCGACCACTGCAAAATTTAAACAAAAACAGAACTCTGCTCACATCTGGTGAAAATCACAAAATATATTTGGTAAATCCGTGAATGAAACTATCATCCCCATCAAGATTGCAAAATCCTAGCTTACAATCCAAATATGACAGTATGTCGTAGATATTACTCAGTGACATAAATGCTACCATATTTTACATATCATACACTGTGCTGCCACTGGCTCCAATCTGCTGGCAACCGACCGCGTTCAAGCAGCATAACTTTGTTGGTATTACTGAAACCCGCAATGGGAGGGAGGGGGGGGGGGAAACTCACTGATTGTCAGCTAGCTCCGTATGTTGACCTGGGCTCCATCAGCTCTGTACTCCCATATGGTCCCCTGACGTGGGCTCCATCACTCGTACTCCCGGCGCACATTGTCCCTTGGTACGTTGGTCCCTTATTCCATCATGCCTCCTGTCACTCTCCACCATTGGCTCCCCTGACGTGGTCCTCTCTCAAGCTCGTGTACTCCCCATCGGTCCCCTGAGTGGGTCATCACGCTCTGTCTTACCCATATGGTCCCCTCGACGATGGCTCCCATTTCACTGCTCCTCGCTACCCCCACATTGGTCCCCCCTCGACGATGGGGCTTCCCATATCCCCATCCAGCACTCCCGCTCGGCACTCTAAGTCCCATCCCTCCCACATTTCTCCATACCCAGGCCTTCCCACCCCTTGACATCGGTCTGGCGCTCCTAATCCTACGATCTTTGTAATTCGCATGTCTTGCACCATTCCTTCCCACATTCATCTTGCCCCTGACGTGGGTCTTCTCCACCCCCCCCCCGCTCCAGCTCATCTTGCTCTTTACTCCATTCGATACACACCACTATTGGTCCTTACTGATCGTGCTGACTTCCATAGCTCTGTATCCCACATGTTGTACCCTGACGCTGGGCTCCCCATCAGCTTGGTACCTCCCCCACATGGCTCCCTTGACGTTGGGCTCTCTTTCCATCATCTCTCGCTTACTTCCCACATGGTCCCTGACGTGTGCTCCCATCAAGTTATCTGTTACTCCCCCTTATGTGTTGCCCCCAGTCTGTACTGGATCCATCAGCTCTTGGATTACTCCCCACATAGTGAGTCACTGAACGTGGGCTTCCATCAGCTGTGTACTCCCACCAGCCCCTAGGGGGCCCAAATCGAAAGCTCCACGTTTCTTCCCGACCCATGGTTTCCCTGACGTCTGGTAGTTCCATCATGCTCATGTACTCCCAACTTGGTCCCGCTGGGCTCAACATAAGCTCTACTCCACACTCTCCCCGGACGTGCGCTCCCATCACTCTGTACTCCTAGTGGTTCCCCCTGACGCTGGGGCTCCATTCAGCTCTTTTCTCCCACATGTCCCCTGACGTTGGGCTCCATCAGCCGATGTACATCCCACAATGTTCCGCTACGTGGGCTTCGCATACAGTCTGTACTCCACACATGTCCCCTGTGACCGTTGGGCCCTCTAGTCTCTGTACCCCCAGTATTTGCAGGTGATCCCCGGATACCGTGGGGCTCCATCAGCTCTGTACTCCCACATGGTCCCCTGACGTGGGCTCCATCAGCTCTGTACTCCCACATGGTCCCCTAACGTGGGCTCCATCAGCTCTGTACTCCCACATGGTCCCCTGACGTGGGCTCCATCAGCTCTGTACTCCACATGTCCACTGGCGTGGCCCATCAGCTCTGATACTCCACACGGTCCCTGGGGACGTGGAGCTCCGTCAGTCCCTGTAACATCCCACATGGTCCGCCTGGACGTAAGCTCCATCAGCTCTGTACTTCCCCACATGGTCCCCTGAGTGGGCTCCATCATCTGTACTCCCACATGGTCCCTGACTAAAGCTCCATCAGCTCTGGACTCCCAACACATGATCCCCTGACGTAGGGCTCCATCACGCTCTGTACTCCCACATTGGTCCCCTGACGTGGAGCGCCATCAGAGTTCTGTTACTCCCACATAGTCCCCTTGACGTGGGCTAACATCAGCTATACTCCCACATGGTACCCTACGTGGGCTCCATCAGCTCTGTACTCCCATATGGTCCCCTGACGTGGGCTCCATCAGCTCTGTACTCCCACATGGTCCCACTGACGTGGGACTCCATCAGCTCTGTATTCCCACATGGTTCCCCTGACGTGGGCTCCATCAGCTCTGTACTCCCACATGGTCCCCCTGACGTGGGCTCTCCATAAGCTCTGTACTCCCACATGGTCCCCTGACGTGGGCTCCATCAGCTCTGTACTCCCACATGGTCCCCTGAGCTCTGTACTCCCACATGGTCCCCTGACGTGGGCTCCATCAGCTCTGTACTCCCACATGCTCCCCTGACGTTGGCTCCATCAGCTCTGTACTCCCACATGGTCCCCTGACGTGGGCTCCATCAGCTGTACTCACGCATCATCAGCTCCGTCTTGTGCCCGCTGACGTTTGGCTCGATGAGGCCGGCGAACGAGACGGACAGTTTGTCGTGCACCTTCCACTCGTCGTCTGCGAGCCGCTCGATCCGCTTCAGGTGGTCATTGACGGGCACCACCAGCACGCCACCGACCTGGTGACGGGCGCCGCGGCAACGGCAACGTCAGTTGGCAGCCGAACGTTCGCACAGTTCAATAATGTTAAGAGTTTGGCTCAGTTTTCTAAAAAAAGGATAACACCATTTGGAGGTATGGAAGTCAACAGTGAAAGAAGAACAATGTTCGCCCTTGGTAAATAATAAATGTCCAATACCTTTAATTAATATATTCCATAATATTTAGAATGACCATTTGGCCACAACACAAAAAATCAGTTAAGTTTAAAAAAATATAGTGAAAGTACAAAGAGCAGCAACCCTCCTGTCAGGGACAACCCAAAATAGTCGAGGGACAGTTCCAGAACAGTCTGACGCGGCCGGTGGCCAGAGAGACACATGGCCCAATGCCACCTACAACAACAACAACACATGGCTGATGGCCCACTGCCAGCCGAGTCCACCACACCACCGGCCGGCCGACACAGACCAATGACGCATCTCAGCTGATACCACCGACAATACGGTGTTACCACAGCCAGCCGAGTCCACCACACCACCGGCCGGCCGTCCCAGGCCAACGACGCATCTCAATTGATACCACCGACAATACGGTGTTACCACTGCCAGCCGAGTCCACCACACCGCCGGCCGGCCGGCCGTCCCAGACCAACGACGCATCTCAACTGATACCACCGACCATACGGTGTTACCACAGCCAGCCGAATCCACCACACTGCCGGCCGGCCGGCCCAGACCAACGACGCATCTCAGCTGATACCAGGTCCTACTATACGGTGTTATGTGGGATCACTGTCTCAGAAGTTGACTTCTTTGTACGTTCGGTGATTATTTGGGTTTAAGGGTGCACAACAGATCCAGGATTAATATTATGTAGCGCCAATGTAAAAATATAGATTCCTGAATCGATTCTTACCATGCAACGCCATTTGTCTAATGTTAAAATGTGAAATTATTGGGGGACAGGGCCCACCCCAAAAGCATACAAATCGACACCGGTGACTTTTATGCTCGGGCATCGATGGTACCTATGCCCTTAGGTAGGTATTTCACGTCCTGGGATATAGTTACACGTCCTGAAGGATAATATATATATATATATATATATATATATATATATATATATATATTTTTTTTAGATAAATACTTCCTAAGACAGGGATATCAATCACTGAGACAAGGGTAACACGATTTGAGGCAACGATATCAATTACTGAGACAAAGGTATCACGCCCTGAGGAAGACATTACGCCCTAAGGCAGGAGTATCACGCCCTGAGGCAAGAAGTGTCTTCAGCGAACTGCAGAGGAGGTAGAATCGGCTCCGAAACGTGCCCACGTCATTGATTGTTATTTGAACTAGACATGCGTTGTTACTGTATGCCAGACACTGCTTCGTTGCAGTATCAGCCATAGATTCACTATACAGCGCAGTTGACCTATCAGTCGAAAATGTGCTTACGATATCATCACGACAAAATACACTTTTATTTGCATGCAACTGAATCATGGTGCTCAAAACGAAAATTGCGTTACACTCGTTGCGTGCAGGGACGGCGCCACCAATTTTGAATGGGGGTTGGACAGGTCCAGGTACGAAATCTAATTTCGCTCCTCACCAAATGCTGTTAACCGGGGGGGGGGGGGGGGTGGGGTCCCTCGGGTCGGGTGTCATCAGCATCACATTTCATCTAGTGTTAATTGGTTTGCTCAGGGGTGGGGGAGCATGACCCCCATGGCCCTCTTGGCTTCATCCCTGGACACTGGACAGGTCACAACAAAATAGGCATAGACGAAACTATGAGTCAAACACCACGTCTCCACGTGGATTTGAATTCTGCTTGCAGATGTTCGAATGCCTTCACGGCTGGACCCGTATCGATTTATAATGCACTCTGCCTGCTTACCTTTATTCTGAATAAGTGAAGAAATGTCCATGTTATTACTTATTAGAGACATGTAGTTGCTTGTATACTTGCCGGCTACAGTCTACAACGACCCATCTAAACCAAACTGCACACTGGTGCAGTGCCGCGTCGGCGGCTAACTGGCGTGCCGATGAACTTTAAAAACTGATGTCAGAAGTTGGATTCGAACCCACGCCCGTAAAAACATATGTCAGAAGTGGGATTCGAACCCACGCCCGGAGAACCGGACTGCGACCTGAACGCAGCGCCTTAGACCGCTCGGCCATCCTGACGATGAGGGCAGCCGTGTGACGTGTATATTTAATTTTGTATCCTCCTGACTATAAGTGAATTTCACACCAGCATCGCGGAGGGACAGCCTTCCATCACGCAGCCTGTGGTCCTCCTTCCTTCCTCCTTCTTTGGTAAACAGGTGTCTCTATGCTATGCGGATAACTATAAACCTCCTGGCCCCTTGTCGGTCATCTGCCTGCTGGTCTATTTATCATCCCATCTGCTCATCTGCCCACCTGTCGGACAGTGTCCGCCAGGCGACCGACCTGCCTGCTGGACAGGGAGGTGAATGGGCGCGGGTTACTACCTCATGATGGCCGCCGGCCGGCAGGGTGGGGCCGATGGGAGATATCCGTTAGAAGTGAAAGTGGAGCGTCTGGGCGCGGTCAGCAGGCCTCGCACGTGCTGCTGCTGCTCTACAGTCGCAGCCGGCGGCTGTGGCCCAGTGGTGCGGCCCTGACCTTGGCAATGGGCTGGGGTACGATCGGCCAGCTGCCCCACCTCGTCACACATTATGAGAAGTGAGGGTCGACAGGTACACACCACGCGAGGACCGGAATTGTCCAGCAATGCTACCATAAGTGGGGATCGACATTGAAACACCATGACAAGCGAGACCGGAACTGACCCTCTTTGTTCATCACAGTACACACAAGTATTGATAACTGAGGTCCACCAAGCTGCGCCAAGAAAACACACACTATGAAAACCTACGGCCGATTCCGACACACACATACAAAGCGGGGACCTCAACTGCTCAGCCATGCTTGCGCCTTGCATGCAGGGGACCATTTGTCGCATAATGATGACTGGCACCATGCATAATGATGACTGGCACCATGCATAATGATGACTGGCACCATGCATAATGATGACTGGCACCATGCATAATGATGACTGGAACTGCCACACTATTCATATCATGTCCCGAAAATTGCTTGCTCAATGAAGGATTTTGCGGTCTCCGTGAAAATAAATTTCCTCATCACGGATAGCGGGCCACCACATGGACACGGATAGCGGGCCACCACACATCACATGGACCATCGCGATCAAGTGTCGTGTGAATACCAGGAAACTCGACCATCTCGTACATCTAACTGGGATTTTGTGTTGTTTTCAGCGGGAGAGTACTGCAAGGGAAGATATCATTGGACTGCTCACTTTCACGTCTGACTGGGATATGTGTTTTTTCAGCAGGAGAGTAACGCAGGAGATATCATTGGACTGGAGTCACTTCACGTCTGACTGGGATTGGTTGTTCAGCCGGAGAGTTACTGCAGGGAGACTACAGTTGGACTGAAGTCACTTCACGTCCCTGACTGGGATTATGTGTTTGTTTCAGCGGGGAAGAGTACTGCAGGGAGATATCATTGGACGCTCACTTCACGTCTACTGGGAAATGTGTTGTTCAGCAGGAGAAGTACTTGCAGGGAGATCATATGGACCCTGCGTCATTTTACGTCTGACTGAGCTTTTGTCTAAATTCAGCGGCCGGCCAGACCTAACTGTGAATACGTCAGCAAGGCGTGCAGACTACCCGGACGCCACCTCCTGGACCAGGTGAGTACCGGACCCACCTCCTGTGAACCAGGTAGTCCCGGCCACCACCTCCTGTGACCAGGTGAGTACCCGGACCCCACCTCCTGTGACCAGGTGAGTACCCGGACCCCACCTCCTGTGACCAGGTGAGTACCTGGACCCCACCTCCTGTGACCAGGTGAGTACCCGGACCCCACCTCCTGTGACCGTGGTACCTAGACCCACTCTGTGACCAGTGTACCGGAAAAAAAAACCCCCATCACTTAGGGGGGACCAGGTGAGTACCCGGACCCCACCTCCTGTTGACCAGTGAAGTACCCGGACCCCACCTCTGTGACCAGGTGAGGTACCCGGACCCACTCCTGTGACCAGGTGAGTACCCGGACCCCACCTCCTGTGACCAGGTGAGTACCCGGACCCCACCTTCTGTGACCAGGTGAGTACCCGGACCCCACCTCCTGTGACCAGGTGAGAAACGTGCAACGACCTCATCTGGGCAGAAACCCAGGTATTCTGGGAGGAGTATCAACTCTGAATTCGGGAAGAACACTTCTCGAGTAGAATCTCACACGAACAAAAATGCTAAATACAAATATTTAAAAAGCAAGAATATGCGATGGCGTACTTTTAATAGCATTTCTTCTGCAAGCAGTTATTATTTAGCTAGAAAAGAGATAAAGATATAAAGATATTCACTTTTGCGAATTGATTTACTGTCATGTTTTTGCCTTTAAAAATAGCGTTTTTCTGGTGGCGAGGCATGGAATGAGATTAGGAAGAACTGGCTGAACTGGTTTTGGACTGTGACGCTAAGACGCCCTGATATGCCTTTAACTCTCGTCTTCCGCGTTGCAGTTCTACAAGTGCACGAATGGCACGCTGACCCAGGAACGCTGTGAGAACGGCCTGCTGTACTCCGGCACGGGGGCGGTGCACGAGCACTGCGCCTACTACTGGAACGTCGAGTGCGGAGACCGGGTCAACGAGCGTGAGTACAGGGGCAATGGTGTGTGGGTGCAAGGGAATCAACCGGTCGCCGGACGGCATATTGGAAATGTCGAATACAAAATCACGACCCATCATACTTAACCAGCGCCGGGCCATCATAGGGGTGCATCATAGGCCATCAGGGGGTGCTTAACCAGCGCCGGGCCATCATAGGGGTGCATCATAGGCCATCAGGGGGTGCATCATAGGCCATCATAGGGGTGCATCATAGGCCATCAGGGGGTGCTTAGGCACCCCCTCAGGTTTTTCGAAGATAATGGTATGGACGAGGTCCAAACCGATTTGCAAAGCGTGTTGATTGATTTATGGCTCCTAAGTATGATGGGTCTATATTTTGTTGCAGGGCAAGGTTAGATAGAAATACTTATGCAGCAACTTCTCACAGAGACATGAACATCTTGACATTTGTTATGTGGTAGCACAGGGAATTACCTTTACGGTAGCTAAACATCGTCATAAGATCACTAAGCAGGCGTTACTGATGTTTGACTATGTGACTTGTGAGGAAGGCACACATAATTCACATTTTCCTCTTGCCGAAATCCGCTGCATTCGCGAGCTGTTATGTCGTCGCATAATAAGTTGCTATGGATTACCCCGATCATCCGAAATTTGATCGGTTGTCTGGCAGGATCCTATAGCAGAGTGCATGAAAAATGGTCAAACATAGACCGCAGCGTTCCCGAAATTGGTTTAAAAAAAAAACATAATGAAATACATTATTAGTTTGAAGTTCCAATAATTGCAGGTCAGATGAGTGAATGTTTGTTCGTACTGACTAATCTGGTTTGAACGAGGAGCTTCGATGGAATGTTCTGAAGGTCAGCATACAAGCAGATGTACTAGCCGTTGTGCAGGAGGAACCGGTGGCTATATTTGGTGAAGTCCTAGTGATGCAGCAGTAGCATATACACCAGCCGTCGGTCTCATCTAAAAATCAGACAACAGCCACCGGTCTCATCTGAAACTGTCAACTGAATCAGTTTCCTGAAGTGTCACTTGGACACGTGAAACTAAATTAATTAAAGGGAATGTTTCTTCTTTGCATTAGTTTTGATCTGATTTAGCCATATTTTTGGCCCCTATTAAAAAGCAAAAACTACTCAAATGCATTCCCCAAAAACTTACATTTTTTAAGCAATTTAATTTATCATTTGCAAAATGTGTCTAGGCTAGTGCCGCTACCGATCAGCTGGCAGTGACTTCAAGATTGCTGGCCCTGGGAGAAAAAATACTTGTATTTCTCGAACCTTGGTTGAATTACCTACTGGGGGTACGATAACAAAATATTTGTTTGTATTCAAGTAGCCAGAATTGTCTACAAAGATTGTGCCTATTCTATATAGCTCTATATAGCTCAATAATGACGTCATTACGTCATTGTCCCATTTTTATCTCTAAATCAAGTAAAGTGACTTTTTGAAAACAAATGTCACCATCGTAATCAGCATCACTTATTGCATATTTTGTACTGCAACGGGCGTATAATTGACAACTTTCAGAAAGGTAAAACATCCTCTTTTATAGGTTGTCTGAAGTTTGAAAGACATGAAATAATGCACACAATTTCAAGAAGTGTTTTTTAAGCGCACAGAAAGCTTTGTGAACTACAGAAAATTATTATCCTTCTGTGAGCCTACGAGTTCAAATTGGTACTTGGCAGCGCTGTCCAGAAGCAAACATCCTGATCTCCTTGTGCTTGATACAAGACATGCCTACAATGCCGGGTATCAAGACTGGTCTGCTGATCACATGTCAGATGACCTCGGCGTAAAACTACAAAGGATGATATCACACGAGATTGAACGATAGTTGGGGTGCTGGTATAGGGAGAACAATAACCAGGAGATTGGCAACAGAGCATGCAAGACCTACAACTACGTTCCCAGTTTCCTTTCCCGCTTGTTTTGAGCGTCGTGTCAGTATCCATAAAGCATGTCTGATTTGCGAGCCAGTTACTCTGATCGCTGACAGTTATCTGAAACGAGAAGCAGCCCTGCAGACATGTGCCTGGATCCAAAAGCTGGATCTGGGATCACATTGGATCCATCGGTATACAAAACATGAAGATATTGGATTCCAGTGGATTCCTCTGCGTAAAATGCATGAAGATCTGGTATTCTTCTGGATCCCTCGGCGTAAAATGCTTCAAAATGTTGGATCTCAGTGGATCTCTAGTTTAAACGAACCTTATATTTTGCAATACAAGATGCCGGTACTGACATCGAAGTTTGTGGTCTTTATTTTGCTTATATAATAATTATTATGTAATACGCAGATAACTATTACCTGCAAATTAAATTTTAAGTTGTACCTATTAGTAAACATATATTTTGTTATTCATTTTCCAATATGATACAATTAGCAAGAAGTATTTATGCACAATGTACATGCCAGCGTGCATGGATCCCGAAGTTGGATCTGGGATCCCAGTGGATATATAATATAAGAACCTGGGATCATTGCGGATTCCTCGGCTTATTGTGCACCTGGATGTGGTGTCCCATGTGGATCCCGGGACACAGGACACAGATATCTAAATCTCAACTGGATCTTGGATCCAGGCACATGTCTGCTGTCATGATATTCAACATTTTGGTGTGTAAAGTGCAAGTGCGTGCCTGGGGAAAGGCCAGGTATCGTGGCCTATAAACGTTAGGGCTAGAGCCAGAAGAGAAGAGAGAGATAATTTGTCGACGCTTAGCCGGCATTGCCCATAATTAGAGCACAACAGTGCCAATACAAGCCGCTGTGAATCAAACATCGGAACGGTAATCTTCTATCTCAACGTCATCATCTTTACCTTACACCAACTCTACCCATATGCCTTCTGCCAATTTCTAGCCGGTCATTTCATTTTATTGTATTCTTACATTCACTCAGAACGCTTCAGTGTAGGTATTCTCCATTGTGATGCTCCTCTTGGATCAAACCACGTAAATTTAACCCGCGCGTTACTTGGGTATATTCTGTAACGCGACTTACTGGGGGAGGGGGGGCTATTTATAGCCCCCCTCTGATCTCCGAAACTTCTGGACCGATCTTACAAATTCGAACGGCATTCGATAGCCCTATCAAATTTGTAAAGGAAAACCTAATATTGTTGTCCTCAGGGTCACCGATGACGTCACAGGTCACGTCAAATAAAAAATGTTTGACCGCGCCATCAAGGTCCGGTGGTCGGCATTGTCGCGCAAAAATGCGATATTTAACGCATAATAAGTTGGGTAAATTGGTATGATTCGTGCATCTGACACTTCTAATTACCATTCTAAGCTAATTTTAACCTTGGGTCAGGTCAAGGGTCATCCGAGGTCACGAGGTCAAACTGAAGATTACGGTCATTAGGAGTTTTTGTAACACAGTGTCAACGGTTCGTTTATTTGAATAGAAACACGAAAAATTACCTTAGTGAACCGTTTTTTCATACAAATTTGAAGAAAACAAAAAACGGAAAATGCACTTTTTGCTTTATTGTTGACAAGTAAAGGTGGTCTAATTTTTTTTGGGGTTTTTTCTTTTTGAAAGGGGCTTCACTTCAAATCATTTTTTTTGAAGATATTATCTTCCAAGACTTAATACAAACATTCATTTGGGATCAACTCAATTACATATATTTCCGTTTTTTTTTATTCAAACTTTTTTGAAAAATTAAAAAACTCGGAAAAATACAAAATTTGGCTTCTAGCCATAATCTTTTGCTTGGACTGGGGGGGGGGGGGGTTAGGGTCGGGTTTTCAGATAATCCCATTCTATCTAGTGTGAGTTTATTTTGCTCAAAGAAGGGGGCTGCATAATAGCTTCCCGTGCCACAATGTCTACGCCCCTGAGCATGAGCTTGTTATGTGGGTAAGTGATGCCATTATTTTTATTCAGAACTTCTCTTGAAATGGTCCTCCTCACATTGTTTTTGTCTTTTTGAGTTTTCAATTATATTATGTATTATCGTTCTATCCTTTATTCTTCATGATATAATTATATTTTCCCATATCTCCTTAGTGACCCTCCTTCCTTCCTTGATGTCTCTTCCTCTTTAGTAATCCTTAACTTTTGCCAACGTTTACTTGCAAACTATTTTGCTTTCACTCCCTGGCTGCTCATGTCATCATGGATATAGGTATATTGTTTTAATTGACACACATTGTTCGACTCTGAGTATCTCCATGTTCGCCGCACCCTGTGTTCGCCACACCCTCACCATTAGTTTACATTCTTCTCACCGACCACAAAACATTTGGCATTCATCTTCTCGCTCATCCTTGTCGCTCATCCTTCTCGACCACTTCCTCCCGCCTGTCACCTGACGACTTGTCAGCGATCTCCTATCGCAGTACAACCGGTTCATCTGACCGTGCTGGCNGGGCAGGGCTGCTATAACCGCGAGAGGCGATACATGGCTGGGGCAGGGCTGGGGGGTGGGGAAGCAGGGGCAGGACTGGGGCAGCTGGGGCAGGGCTGCTATAACCGCGAGGAGCGATACATGGCTGAGGCAGGGCTGGGGAGTGGGGAAGCAGGGACAGGACTGGGGCAGCTGGGGCAGGGCTGCTATAACCGCGAGAAGCGGGGCAGGGCTGGGGCAGCTGTCAGAACCCAGGTTGTCCCAGGCGTACGACTGTGGCCAATCTAGGGTTTCGTTCTACCTTGATTAGCTTTATACATACATACATATCTCACAAACGCAAAAAACAGCACACGCTATCAATACTGCACCGGCCTATGCCATGACCATCTACGTGCTGCTCGAAGAACAATACGTAGACACCTGAATTTAGTTTTGAATTTAGCACCGAAGTGGTACTTTGGGTGTTACTGATTTATTACACGGGGATCAGAATGCGTCCAGCTGGCATTGCAGCACTGCAGAGAGTTTATTCCTTCTCAGGCTGGTACAGTTGCTTTACCACAGCTACCGATGTGTCTTACTCGTCATATTCAGACAGCATATAAGTAATTGGCAGCAATCATGGATTCATGCCAGGTATGGCTTGAAACAGAGCCGATATTGTCGGATAGTTTAGATCGTCATGCGATGCATTGCGACTGACTTCTGCTGATGTATTAGTCGAAAGATAAGAACCTTTAATAAATTCCGCCTTGCGATTTGCTTTACAAAAGTGGCAGACATTGTCCGACAAGCTATTTTCCCGACAAAATAAGATCTGGAAAACCAAAGATCATGCTTGAATTGCTTGATTCACCCTGGTTGCAATTACTGATTGAAACCTTACAAGCTTACATCGACCTATCTGGCCTACGAGCTGTAGGTAATACTTGGCCGGTGGCGGATGGCCCGTGACTTGCGCCCCGCAGCCTGTGACCTGTGACTAACGAACGCCCTCTGCTTCATGTTGCAGTGAAGGCCGCCCGGGACGGAGGCGCCTGCCCCTATAGCTTCGGTCTGTTCCCGTCCGGCGAGGGATGCGCCGACTACTTCGTCAAGTGTGCCTACGGCGAGGCGCAGCCGGAGCTGTGCGGCGAGGGTCTGGCCTACGACGAGCGTACGCACTCCTGCAACTGGCCAGACCTGCTGCCAGAGTGCTCCGCCGGAGACGCTGAACGTAGGTGGCAGCACTAGCATGATATCATCGGGTATAGGTGGCAGCATCTATATGCGAATTGATTGATCGATGAAGTGCTTGAGGGAAAGTGAGGAGAAAACATTCCTCGTTCCTTTTTTATTTACGATCAGGGACTTGTTTTTCTGAAAATGATTGGAAGGATCCTTATGCTAACTTTACATATTGAAGGGTCATTCTTACCATGCAACGTCTAAGGCCAGTAGGCCTAATGCTAAAATGTGACATTATTAGTAGGTAAGGACCTGGGCCCTGGCCCAGCCAGGTCTTTAAAAACGACACCCACCCCTGTGTGCGATTGTGCCACTTATAAAGTTGTTCCACACAAATATGCTCCCTCGGTTCTAAAAATTTGATCAATTATGGCTGCACAATGCACATGTTCTACCCAGGGGCGTAACAACTCATTTGAAGTGTGGGGGTTACACGATTGTGATACAAATGGTCAAACTTTTCAAAATTTTGAACTAAATAATATATTTTTTACAATTTGGGGTAAGAAACAAAACGCTTGCAGATCTGACATGGCCATTTTTAAGCTTTTTTGGC
The DNA here is from genome assembly GCA_014673585.1 of Semibalanus balanoides. Taxonomy (NCBI): domain Eukaryota; kingdom Metazoa; phylum Arthropoda; class Thecostraca; order Balanomorpha; family Balanidae; genus Semibalanus; species Semibalanus balanoides. Next base: position 70,600 of record VOPJ01004386.1, read on the forward strand.
GTGTTTTAATGAAATAAATTTTTGTATTTGCAATTTGCTTCAAAACTATTTTTTGCAATTTTCTAACTTTCAGCTATTTTCGACCCAAAATGTAATGTAGTGACGTCACCCAAATCGGATATCTCAAATTCGCTTGGACGCAACGGCTATTTTTTTCCAAGATGACGTAAAATTGATGTACGCAAAGATATGCCAAATGTCAAGTCGATATCTACAACGCTTCAGAAGTTATTCAGGGAGAAACTGAGGAGGGGGGGGGGGAGGGGCGTCGGATTCGACCTTTCCCCTAGGTGGTCGTGGACTATGCCTCGTAATTTTGAACCAGGTATTGAAAATCAAAAGTTGGCAGCAGCGTTGCCCCCTCACTCAAAAAGTTTGGGGGACAGTAATTCTCACCCTGCCCCTGGTTCCTACGCCTATGGCTGTACCATTGCAACCGTTTATGTCATTATCTTCAGTCTCGTAGTTTGTTATACCACAGGCGAAGCTTGTCTTTTTTATTGTTTTACATTTGGGCAAAACATCATTTTTGCGCGAGAGTTCCTGGAAGGACAATTCCAGCCGCCGAACTGCATATTACAAGAAACTTCGTATACCCACCAAAAAAGGCAACTGGATTGCTATCTAATCGACTGCAGCTCTTTGGATTAAAGTTTGTTTTATCGACGATGCTGACTGGCCAAGAAACATAAGTGTATCGACTCCGTCTAATGACAAAGGTGTAGCCGTTCTGCAGCTAGCCAGGTATGATTGCCGCTGCGATTCCAGCTAGGTCGCATTTCCTGCTGATAATGACCATTATTCACCCTGGTCACGTACAGTGCATTACTTTAATTACATTTCTCAGTCCAAAGCGTCATACTGGGCTGTGATTGTCTGCAAACAAAGCCTCAAAGGCCTGCAGGAGTTGGCGCATGACCTGGTTCTCGATTGTCATGTTAAAATATGACCGGTTGTCCCTTCGTTATAGTTTAAGTAATATTCAAACAGTTTTCACCTAGCTGACAATGCAGACCCCGGACTCCCGGCGCCGACCCAGTCTGACCGATCACAGCATCCAACCCATCAATTCGACACCTCCTGAGTTCCGTACTAGCCGTCATTTACCAGCGTCTTCCCTCTCCCCCCCCCCCTACGTCCACACTACGGGTCTGTTCCCGTAACGCCTCTAACCTCCTCTAAGTTGCTCCAACCTGCTCTAGTCATATCTTTTACACAGACAGTTGCAAGTTGGAGCAACTTAGAGGAGGTTAGATGAGGTTAGAGGCGCCACGGGAACAGGCCCCATATCTGCAACAAACCAGAGACGACAGACCGACACACCACTTCTCCCACTCACCCCTTTCTTCTCTCACCGACAGAGCTGGTGGGCTACTCGTGCCCGGACAAGATCCCGGCCAGCTCCGCTTCGCTTCGCTTCGGACCGTTCCCGCGCTTCGCCACGGGCGAGTGTGACCGTCTGGTGGTCTGCATTAACTACTACCCGCGTCTCACCCGCTGCCCCGAGGGGACGGCTGTCGATGAGAACTCGCTGACCTGCGTGGACGCTGAGCTGGTGCCCGGCTGCGGGTTAGTATTCTAACCCGGGGCGCAGATGTGTTACTGATGTGCTCCTAATGTGGTACTGGTGTGTTACTTATGTCGTACTGATGTGTTTTGATGGTTTACTGAAGGGTTACTGATGAGTTACTGATAAGTTACTGATAAGTTACTGACGAGTTACTGATAAGTTACTGACGAGTTACTGATAAGTTACTGGTAAGTTACTGATGTGCTACTGATGTGTTACTGATGAGTTACTGATGAGTTACTGATGATTTACTGATGGGTTACTGATAGGCTACTGATAAGTTACTGATTTGTATTAATAAGTTGCTGATGGATTACTGATGGGTTACTGATGGGCTACAGGGACGTAGCCACTGGATGAGGGCCATTCCCCCCTGAGCAAAATAAATTTACAGTAGATAGAATGGGTTTATTTGACGACCCTACCCCCACGGTTAGCAACATATGACTGAGGAGCAAAATTGATTTCTTCCGACGTGCCCACCCCTCCTGATAGCAACCTGGCTGCGGCTTGATGGGTTACTGATGAGCTTTTGATGAGTTTCTGATGTGTTACTGATGGATTACTGCTAAGTTACTGCTGAGTTACTGCTGGTTTACTGATGGGTGAAATACAATGCTTCACCCACCCATTAGTTACCAATGGGTCGTGTCACACATCAAATAATAAGTGTTGACCTTCGCTCAATCTGTCACTGAGGTTGTATAAGGATGCTTTGGTAACTGCGTTATGCAAAGTCAATCAGCTCAACTGGTATCAGCTGTTCTACCAACAAATGCTGGCCCCACCATATCAGTAGGTACAATCGGTTTTGATGAGTCCTGTTGTTTGTGTTCACAGCTACAGCAAATAAGCGTATACCAGCGCCATCACCTGGAGGACCGCTCTGGACTACAGTCGTCTGCTGTACAGCTCACACCCGTACCATCACTGAGCGTACCCGTACCGTGTCAGGCTACACACAATGCTCACAATACGGTGCAGCGATGGAACACGCTGTCATCATAGTTACCGCCAGCTGAGACGCTCAACACAGGACGCTTCCAGCAGCGCCAGTTTTCTTACGTCAACTATAAATCCAGACGGTGAAAGTAGATCAATTTCTGAAACAATCGATGGTTATAGCAACCTAGGGTGGGCAGTGGTTTTGTAATAATACTGAAACATGATAAAATACACGTTGATACATATGTGATTTGTATGATTGGTGCCCTCTGTCGTTGCATATCCAGTAAAGATAAACAAAACAGAAACAGATTACAGATTACAGAACAGAACAGATCCAGTAAAGAGAACAGAAGACGCGGCGACACACGGAGACGAACGGCGGCGCACACTGACGCTGTTTTGGCACAGGTGTTCGGGCATCAACCGCCCACACTGTATACAATTACTGGCCTTGTGTCATTCAAGGTCAGGCCACCTCACCAGTGCACGTCACCCCTGCGTCTAAAAGGTCTGCGACAGCCACAGTTTATGGCCGATCGGTTTCAAACTTACAGGATTTCATAAGGTCATATGCATGGCTATACTTACCATTCAGTCATTTGTGTATCGCTGACCTTAAGTCGCCTCAATTTCGTGACCTCCATTATAAGTCAGCGTGTAAATTGTCAAATATTTTATATTCCAAGGATGCGCATGATATCAGTCCGATTTCTTCTGGAACATGTTATCATAGGCCATTCTTGATAATCCAGCTGCCATTTTTTATTCAGTGATCCGTGCAGGGTCAGCTGGGGTCGTCTGAGTTCACCCAAACTTGTTTGTCAATAACTCTAGATCAATTGAGACTACGAGAATGAATGCGCTAATGTGTTTGTTTCGTCGAGACACGCTCTGTCCTTCGAGACAACACGACACTCGACCGCGTCCTTCTTGCTCCAACACTTCCTCGAACAAAGCAAATGATTTTCTTGTTCACCATTTGTCCTTGACTTGAGGTCAACATGCAAGGTTGATTTAATGCTACCAGTGGTCAACATCAACGTGATATGAAGCACCTCGACAATACCAGCAATGTGGCGTCAAAATTATTGCCTCATCTTAATTAGGTAAAAGTTATTTTCAAAATACAGTTTAGCCAAAACAAGTTGTGTTGTCCTTTGATGACCTTTGGACCTTTGGAGTTAGATACCTAAACCTAAACTATCGACCTGAGTTAAAATTAAGACAACTATAGGGATTACATTTTCGCAAGGTATTTCTATTTATTTTCAGGTTGTTTCATGTAGTCGAGATATTTGGGGATTTCTGGAGTGAAGTCCTAAAACATTAAAGTTGTATTTTTGATAACCTCTGGCGACCTCAATATTTGCCTGCGCCAAAAATTACACAATCACTTCCAAACTATTTTTGACGAGTTTTCGAACAGTAAATTAAAAAAGGAGCCGAGTTCGGGGGGGGGGGTCGAAACACCGCCTCCGGCACGGTGAAGGTTGTGCCGAGCACTGGCAAGGTGCGGGTTTAATATGTACGACGTAGGTACTGCAGGTCGTGAGCTCAAGAGCCTGGTATGAAATGGAGATGTAGCCTGAGAGACCAGAGCACTATATTGTTGCTTTTAAAGTTATCCGTCACTCCCAACCATTCAACCGAGCATGTCGGATTTCAATCATTTGATATGTATGCATGTATGTAGGTACTATTGGTTCCAAAATAAGCGTCCCGCTGGGTAGGCCGGCACACCAGTTAAAGGGAATATGCCTTTTTGGAAAATGATGTGGAATGATGGAGATGGATGCCACTCATCTAAGCAATAATCTCCATCATTCCAAATACTTTTCACATGGTGGTATATTCTCTGTAACTGCTGTGTCCGCCATCCCAGCGGGACGCTTATTTTGGAACCAATAGTACATAGATTGTACATCGAATCAATTTTGTTTAGGTTGAAGAGGGTGGGCAAAAGTATGGGTGGGCAAAAACATAGTTTTGCCCAACCTGATTTTTTTCCGGGAGGGCAACTGCCTATGTATAGTTACCCTCCCCTCCCCACGGAATCCGCCGCCACTGAACAAAACTGGAGCTGTAGCTGTAACTACCGGGTTGGCCTTTTGAGGCAACGAGCGGAAGCTGGCGTCACGCCCGATGACAGTGTTTTGACCGTAGCGCGCCGACGTTGGTTCACGGCGCGCCGCCGTTGGTCTACAGCGCGCCGCCATTTGTCTACAGTGTACCGCCATTTGTCTATAGTGCACCGTCACTGCCAATGTTTTATGAGCAGCCCTGCAGCGTCTAGCTGCGTGTTATGCACGGCTACCCGTTGATTGCAGCGGTCCACTGCCCAGCTGTAAAAACAACTGCATGTTAAGCTGATTTGTGGGTTTGTACAATAGCTGGCACCCGCTTTTGCTGACGCAGGCCCATAAGTATAACCCTCGCCTTCATCTCGCCATTTACTAGAGGATCGTTAGCTCGTCAAACCTTTGTCGCTTGAACCATAAACACAGGGGGTGGTAGAAGTAGTATATGGTTCTGCAACCAAATCGAAAGCTGGAAAATTGTTCTCCAGCAACACTAATACACAATGCCTCTCGTTAACCCGCGCAGCGCTGGGGGAAATGTTACCCTTCCCGGGTTTTTTCATAACTTGAAAACAATGACAGCTAGAAACGCCAAACTTGAAGTTCCTTATGCTGCATCAATGCGACGACTTCCCATTTTTTATTTATTGAAATTGATTTTATGTTTTGGGAGATAATGACGTTTTAAAGACGTCATGTCATACTATTTTTTGGTAGAAAAACGGTAAAGGTACAGGTTACCAAACTTACAGTTCTTATGTATTTGATTGAACACAAATTAGTTTAAAATATTTTATACATTGTCAATGTAATATAAAATCCTGTGAATTGCCAGGATTTTAAATAATTAAGTATATTTACGTAATTTACAATCCTGCTCTCTGATTGGTCGTGATGTCAATGAGCAATAGTTCAGGCGCAATGTTACCTGGGGTAGTTTTTAGCAGTTCGGTTGACACGTTGCATTTGTAATATAGAGGTTCAACCAAAAACTCAGCATCACGTTAACTCTATTCCTGGAGGGATGAAAAGTTTACGAATCTTTCGGGGGGGCTTATTCGGCCCCCCTTCAGATCTCGGCTGCCATAAGAGCTAGAAACATGAAACTTGGTATGTGGTTAGGGTCGACAATTAACTCTATTTTGTCAAGTTTTGGTGACCTTGGGTTACTATATTCAAGGTCAAATGACGTCATCAAAAGTCATATTTGTCAAAATACGATATTTTCAGGAAACCTTGCCATTATGTCGGAAACTATGGCAGCTAGGAGGAATCCGAAAAAAGTAATGCAACGTTGTTTTAATTGTCTTTCGCCAAAATGCCATCAGAAATCACCTCAGGTCAATGGTTTGGGCTGTACAGGTCAGCAAATGTTAAAAGAACTGTTTTTCAGCAAAAGTTTGTTCGTTAATAGCTTTTTATCTAACACATATAGAACACTGATTTTGATACCATCGTGTTTCTATCATCATTGCGGTTCGAATCATACTAATTTTGTCAAATCGAAAATTTGACCCCGTGTCAATGTCAAGGTCAACGTGACACAAGTCAGTCAAACTGCATATCAAAAGATGAGTATTGACGAGACAAACGTTTTGAGACCATTTGCGAGTCTCTATATTGTGTTTGTCACGAGTTATTGATACAAAGGTGTTCGTGACCTTAAATGACCTTTCAAAAGGTCACTGACTAAAAAACTCGTCCTGTTCATCACGAAGGGCCTAAGATTACATGATGGTGAAATACTCCCACATAACACACCAATGTGGGTACCACATGGTCAGGGCTGCGGAGTCGGTCGGTTGTCAGGTGACTCCGACTCCGACTCCGACTCCGACCCTCCGG
>VOPJ01004387.1:0-18019 GCA_014673585.1 Semibalanus balanoides
ATATATATATATATATATATATATATACACAGATTTATAAAGACCATCCACAATCCACATGGAGAAAAACTGCCTCTATACGGGGAGCACCGTCCGAGCTGGGCGGTGTTTCCCGTCCAGCAGGGTCCAATGTCATGCCATTGGACTATGTCATAACCATGGGCAATGGGCATTGGAAAATGACGGCGTTTGCCGCCGAAACCCAACACTAAGAAGTAGCACTACCTGTCCAAAGGCTTAAGACTTGACCGGCAAATTTTGTTTGTAACGATATAAAAGCTTGGAATTAAAATACGCTTTTCATTCAATCGTAGAATTTCGACTTACCCTTATATGACACATAGGTACACCATTCACCAATGAAATTGTATTGATCAACTCACTCGCATTGCCTGCATGTTTGGAGCCGACCACAAATCACTGGCAGCCGATTATTTACGCCTCTTCATTTTTCCAATACTGGCATGGGCGGTGTTCCCCAGTGGGCGGTGCTCCCCGGTCTTACCATAATGGGATGTATTTGTCATGTGCACTTCGCTGTTATTCCTATGACGGACAACTGACGCTGGTATAATGCCGCCCTGGCGCCTGTGATGGCGTCCACAAAAACAGCGCCATGGTTGGGCTACCAGTCAGCAGAGGCAGAGGAAGACGGGGAGAGAGAGAGAGAGAGAGAGAGAGAGAGAGAGAGCGAGAGCGAGAGCGAGAGCGAGAGCGAGAGCGAGAGAGAGAGAGAGAGAGAGAGAGAGAGAGAGAGGGGAAGGGGAGACGAGTCTGTGTTTGTCCGCAGTGTGGCGTGCGTGGCCAGTCGTCGCAGTCACTCCTCAGCCGCCCCGGGGTCAAGGTCACTGAGCTGACCCGGAGGAGGGCCTGTGCGGAGTGGTCGCGCGGTCAGAGGGCGGGGTCGCAGGTCGCGTGAGTGACAGGGGAGCTGTGGTGACGAAGTGGAGGCAAGCAGGCGGTGTTGCTGGTTACCCGGACCTGGAGAAGATCACAAATGAGTAAGTGTTGTCACAGTAGCCTGGGTGGATCAGGGGGGTATTAGAGCCATAGCCCCGAAACCGTCTGAAATTGGAGCAAAATTTACACATTTCTTGATAGATAAAAAATATAAGTAACTTGCACTCTATTTGGAACCTCGGACAGGTATTTTATAGTAATTTCTTTTATAAATAATTGTAATCAAATTTTCCATTTACTTTTAAATATTCACTCAAATCCAATGTAACTTATATAGTCTAGGTGAATCACTGGCGGATCAAGAGGGGGGCTGCAGAGGGGCGCGACCTCCCCTAGGCGCCCGGGTCGCGGGGTTGAGCCGTGCTTTGGCCTCCCCAAGCCGGGTAGGTTTGAGAGAAGGCCAAAACACGGCCCGGTCCCGCGACCCGGGCGGCCTTGGAGAGGCGGCGCCCTCTGCAGCCCCCCCCCCCCTTTGATCCGTCCCAGAGGTCAATCAATTATTTAAAAGATGAAATAAAGTTATAGTTAAAACTGTAAGAATTGCCAAGAAATAACACAACAATGCAAACTAAAATGGAAAGTTTGCCAAGTAGAGTGCAACTAATCTGGCATGGTGCGAAGGCATGACATATATGATATCAGTTGGCAAACGCAGGAGCCAATCTAAATATTGATTTAATCAATATTTAGATGTGACATCATCAAATTGGGCGGCAGCAATGCCTTAAAAGGGTGCTAATCAAAATTTCTCAGACTTAATTCTGACATGTACGCTTTCAAACACTTCATCACGGTTGAAGAAGTGCCGATCACGGCAAATTTTCTTCCCCCAGGTGAAAGAGCAAGTACATTTTTATCTGCACAGGATATTTCAGAAGTAAACAAGCGTGGAAATCTTTGTTCAGGTTTCATGGCTTGAAATGAAAAGGACCTGGACCATTTGAAGTTGTTTTGTATATGCCTTTTTTTTAATATTAACAGGAAATTTTCTTTTATTTTTGCTGTCATTTTTCAAAATAACGTCTTTTGATGCGCTTCTTTTAAGCCCAAACAATATTTTCTAGAAAATATATATTTATTTTATCATTTATTTTATCACTTTCAAACACTTAATCACGGTTGCAGAAGTGTCCATCACAGCAAATTTTCTTCCCCCAGCGAAAGAGCAAGTACATTTTTATCTGCACAGAGTATTTCAGAGTTAACAAGCATACATTTTGTCAGATATGGCTTGAAATGAAAAGACCTGACCATTTAAGTCGTTTTGTATATGTTTTTTTATGTTAACAAGGTGAAAATTTATTTATTTTGCTGCTCATTTTTCCAAAAATAAGTTTTTGATGTTGCTTCTTTTAAGCCCAAACCAATATTTTATAGAAAATATATATTTATTTTTATAATTTTCTTGTTAAATCAAAATTTTGATTAAACAGCTGATGAGGTTAATCTAAAATTTGATTGGTCCACAGCTGGTGCACCACCAGGGTAGTGCTTATAATCTAATTTTGATTGCAGCGTTCCCTGATTAACAACCATAAACAAACTTCCAGAGTTATTTCAGTGGATGAGGGTAGCTTTTGAGATGTATTCTATCATTTCTGAAACTGTGGAGTGCTTTAGTTCCTCCAGAACTGACATACACCACATTCAGTGAGTGGCTGCAAGCATGCCCAAATATGGTCATAAATAATCTAAATATTGATTGATCAATATTTAGATTACCTCCCTGCAGTTTGCCTAACTGATATATAGCCCATCAAATGCCCGGTGAAATTTGTGTTCTTCGCAAAGCTGAAGTTAACTAAGCCAATGCATTTTTTCCTTAAAGAAGTTTCACTCTTTAACAAATTTCACTATTTAACCATTAGTTTGCAGACACTAGGCTTGTGGTAGGTAAATATTGAATCACATGTATTGCTATAAATTTCAGAATAAAATTTCAGCATCATAAAAATGATGGTGTCACATTGGTCAGCCCAGGTGCAACCCCAATCCAAATGAAGTTCCTACGCCCCTGCCCAAGACGCGTCTATGCTGTCGTCTTACTTGAGACGCGCCTAGGGCGGAAGTCTCCAAGATATAATAAACGCCAACTATAGACGTCAACCTGGACGGCTGCGACGCTGCAGCTACCTATAACAGTATATTAACGCTNTTGGCTGCGGTATTGGATGGGAAGAGCATTGAATGCTACAACTTTGAACGCTTTCATATGGATCCCTACTATGACCTTCAGAGGATCCGCTCTGGATTCCAGGAGCCATCTGGTTTTCACAGAGTCCCACTACCTTTCAAAGGGCCTACTTTGGAATCCAGTGGGCCAGTTCTGACCTCATGAGGGCTTAGTCTTATTTCCTGACCATGTTGAATTTGGTCAAAGCAATTATATTATGGCCTCATGTAAACAGGATTCGGTCAAAGGAGCGGCACGTTGGTAAAGTGGGACCCAAAGGGCCTTGGTGGGGCCCTCTCAGGCCTAGTTGGGCCCTCAAGCCTTGGGGGCCCTTTGAAAAGAATTATAAAAAATATTTACACTAGAATGACCCCTTGAGTTTTCAAAATATCCTCTTTACATGTAAACAAGGTCCTCTACAAACCAGAATGGGCCCTATTCAGTCAGAATGGCTTCTGCGTTGATCAAAGTGGCCTCTGAAGGCCGAAATGGCCCTTTACGGAGAATCAGAGGCTCTCTGGACGGCCAGGAATGGGTCCTGGAGGTCAGAGTGGACAAATGCACTTGCGATTTGTTTGAAAACGGGGTGAAATTCGTTAAGAGAGACTCTGATCGGCTATGGGCCCCCCTAGGGCTATTGGGCCTATTAGAGGCTCAAAGGGAGTTGGGGGCATGCCTCCCCTGGCTCTGTATCCACCACTGATGACCGTTATTATTGATATCTAACGCCAAGTGATGATAATAATGAGTTAAGTAGCATGACAGCATTCATCAGCTAAAAAAACGTTCCGCAGACTTTTGTTTGTGACGTCATAACTCCGTGACCTGACCTGGAACTTTTTCTGGTGTCAAAATGTTCCAAATGAATTGTTCTACCTGCCCTACCAAAATTGATGGATGTCACTGAAGTGGACGGAAGTATTGATACTTAATACAGGGACGAATACACTTTGTGGCATCCCTGCATTGCTATTAATGCATTTTTACAGGGTTTTAGTTTTTTCGAGGTGGTAGGGTTTTTTTTGGAAAGGAAGAACCCAAAATCGATCCATCAAGTCTCTTTTTAAGGTCCATGGAACAGGTTCTGACAGGCTTTTTTCCATTTTCGAAAAAGTCCATTTTATAGTACTAACAGCCCACAATCAGACAAAATTACAAAGCTGATGGCACCAGAGATTAACATTGTCACAACATCAGGAAATAAAAAAGGACAAGTAGTACGGAAGAAGGAAACCAAAAAAGAAAACTCAGATAGCATTGTGTACAAAATTCCGTGTGGCAAATGCGATAAGTCATATTTTGGTGAAACAGGGAGGGGACTAAAATACACGCGTTCAAGAAACATAGGAATGACTTACCGTAATCACAGGACAACAAAAGCCATTGTGCTCATGCCGATCGAGAAGGACACCCACTAAAATGGAGTGAGCCCAAGCATGACACCAACTTAACAAAAATGCACGATTGGTTAGTTGAAGGCCGCATTACATCCGGACGGAGAAAGTTACAAAAATGTAATCGCCAGGATTTTTTAGATGCACAGCGGCAAATAGGCTGAACGAATAAAGAAGGAGACGAAGCATGAAACTAAAGAAGCTCTATCGATCGATCGAACACGCTATCGATCAATCGATCGCTAATCGATCGAAAATCGATGTAAACGCTATGGATTGATTGCAAGTTTATCAGATTATTCATGATGATGTTTTTGTGTTTGTTTTTGTTTGGCTGTGTAACAACTTAGGATGTTTTTGAATGCACTCTGTCGCCGAAATCGTATATATCTTGTATTTGCCCAGTGAATAAGCAATAAACGTGAAACGTTGGGTATTTATTCGTTTTTTAGTATAAAATAAGTTTCAAAACAGGAATTATTAGATCAATATAAGGCCTTCCTTTCACTCGATTAATATTTGTCACATAAATATTCTTAACGTGCAATCTATTTGCAAAAAAATGTTTAATTATAAATACAATATAATAAAAGTGCACTAAAAGGTGCACTTAAGCAGTATTTCCTCTTTTTGAGGGTTGAGACTGAGTCAGATAATATTTTGGCAGTCTCTACACAATACAACATAGGATTTTCTGCAACCACTTTGCTTAGCAAATCCAAATTGTATTCGTAAGTGACCAAAACAAACTCACACTTAATTTGGTTTGTTTGGAAACATTCACCATCACTATGTTGCCCCGGCCCTGACGACGGCCCCGCCGCGTCCGTTGCGTAGGTCACCGGTGACAGAGCTGTTGTCGGCGGCGGACGGGCAGGACCGTGTCGGTGCTCGCTCTACACCGCCCACCATGACCCCCTCACCGCGCTCAGGGCAGTGGCCGCCTCTGTGGCTGCCGCTGCGTCCCGCCTGGCTGCTGCTGCTGCTGCTGCTGCTGGTGGTGGTGGGCGGCGGCTGGTGTCGTCTGCTGGTCCGGCTCCGAGACCCACCGTACTCCGCCGCCCTGGCCACCCTGTCCGCCCCCTCCGTGATCCAGTGCGGCCTACTCTGCACCCGGGTCTCGCAGTGCACCGCAAGTGACTACGGAGATGCAGATCCGACCGCCTGTTCCTGATTCAATGTCAGTCATCGTGCTGGCACGGACTTGTACTCCAAACACGACCACGTGCTCTGACCACGACCGCTGCTCCGACCACGACCGCTGCTCCGACCACGGACCACTTGCTCCGACCCACCGCTGCTCCGACCACGACCACTGCTCCGACCACGACTGCTACTCCAACCACGACCACTGCTCTGACAACGACCGCTGCTCCTGAGTGCCTCCCCGACTGGTCGATGCAGCTCAACAGCTGCTACCTGGTCGTCAGCACCTCCAAGCTCTGGCCGGTAGCCGAATCCAGCTGCAACAGCATGGTGTCCGGCGGTCATCTCGTCTCCATCTCTACCCCGGAGGAAGGCACATTTGTCAGCGAGATGACAAAGCAGATCACGGCAGTGCAGATCGGTCTCCGCCACCTGCCAGACTACGGCGTGGACAATGTCGGCAAGCCCGTCTTCCGCTGGACGGACGGCACACCGTTCGACTACTCCGAATGGTACACAAACCAGCCGAATGGAGCTTCCACGTCGGAGCTGGGTTCCAACCTGGTCCTACATCTGGGCAAGTGGAATTGGAACGACATGGGAGTCCAGATGTATCCTAACCCGTACGTGTGTGAGTATAAATTGCAGTAATGTAATACACACTGCAGTGATGCAATGCATACTCCAGTAATCACGATCGAGCGCGAAGCACGAGCGAGTCCTCACAGAATACAAAAAAATATAAAATATCAGCGGCTGACCTGACTGAGCCCGGCCCGGCCCGACCGTAACGCTTTTCAGAAGCTAATATCTTTGGAATCCCACATCCGTTTGACAAGCAGTCTTCATCATATTATAGCTTCATTCAATAAATCATGTTATCGATTGAGTTTTGTCCTCGAGTGGTGCAAACTGCACCCCTCGAGGAAAAACTAACAAACGGCCGCCAAGCACAGTCCCGGCCGCTCAGCTCAGTCCAGGCCGACAGCGTTAGTTCCCTCACGCGCCGCCATGTTTCGCTAGCGTCGTCGCCAAACAGTAGCTGTCCATAACACCATCCCCGTCGCCCAATCAGCGGTCAGAATACGTGCAGTTGTGGTGGGGTGCGGACAGACGAGCGGGCTCGCTCGTCCTTCCCCGATTAAAGCGTCTTACTTGTGTTATACGCATAGCAGCACTGTAATACACACTGCAGCAATGTAATACACGCTGCTGCGAGCAGTACTGTTATACACACTGCATTAATGCAATACACATTACACACTACAGTGATGTAATACACATTACACACTGCTGGCTGCAGCACTGTAATACACACTGCATTTATGTAATGCACACTGCATTTATGTAATGCACACTGCATTTATGTAATGCACACTGCATTTATATTATCAGCACTGCAGTAATGTAATGTACACTGCAGTGATTGGTGCAATGCGTACTGCAATACATCAATGCATCTGCAATGCGCCTTAGTCGTTTAAGAAGGTCGACTGATATGTGGTGTAGACGGGTTAATGCCGTTCGGTTTGAAAGGTAAATAGTTATATTTTGCGGTATAGTGTATATTCTGTACGGATACTGGGAAATCAGAGCATCAGTGCCTGTAATCCACGATGTATCATTAATCTAACGTTACATGAGCGCTCTGTTTCAGCCCATTTCCTCTTGATGTACACGTGATAAGTGGTGATTTTGATTGTTTGTGCATTGGTTGATTTATCATGCGTGTCGAATTGCACCAAAGCAAAAGCCTGAAACAAGCTTCAGCAAGAGAGGTGATACAAAGCTAATGCCCAAGCGTTTCGGAAAACCAATCTACATTCAGAGAATGATAACACATTTCACATTTGTTAATAACGATATGTATGCTGGTGTGTTGTGTCGCGCGCGTGTATTTGCTCGCTTTATGTTTTTCGAGCGATTTGTTTTGCCCCACGGGCGAGTTACAGCTGCATTACAGAGAGCTACGCCATATCGGTGCTGCACAGTTTTTGCGTATGTGTGCCCGCTAAGCAAATATATAAATGACAACGTATATGATTTGATATCTGATCTTCCTCGCGATTATTACGAGTTAACCAGAGATATCGGGTGTGGAGATGATAGTATCGGTAACATGTCCTTGGAGTTACTTGCGGAGGGGAGACTATTTTGCCCCTTCCAGTATTTTGCACTATCTCCTAAGCCACCAGCACTATCGTCACCACTCTTTCTCTACCTTCTATCTCTCATAAATTGTGTACATGTTGGCTGAAGGAAACAGATGAGGTTATGGTAGGTTAGCCGGGGATGACGTCAGAGTGACGTCAATCGTCATGTTCTGCGATTTGTGTTGAAAAATAAGGGTTTGCGGAAAACGCTGTCAAAAGCACAATTGTTAAAATAAATTAAATTGCCATATACAAATGGCGGAACATAGAATCAGCTATCAAACTGATGCCTCTGATTTTCGAATTGTATTGAAATTCATAACTTAGATGATTTTTTTTTTACAAATCAGAACTATCAAAAACAAAAACAGAACAAATATGATTGAGACGTGTCCGATGAATATGTGCACCAAATTTAAAATATACATCTTCAAAAATAACTGACTTATGACCTTTCAAAGACAAACATCGACCACTTCTACAACATTACCATGCATCAAAATTATTTTCCGGTTATATTTTTAATTTATATTTTTATAGAACAAACAATACTCAAAGATCATATTTTGCGTTCTAGACGAACAACAAACCCATACCCAATGTTTAACAACGTCCATATTTTACAACCCATGTTTTACAGCGCCCAATAGCCGTAGCCTTGCTTCAGTGCGGTCTTTGTACAGTGCCAGCCAGACGCTGGCTGTGATTATGCTCCGGCCTCCGCAGTGGGGGCTGATCAATGTTGGGCCATGGCTGATTACTGATTACGATTATTAGTGCATTGCCCTTACTCGGAATATGCATATGCCAAGTATAAAGGCAGCTGTATTGGGGGCTGGGGCAGTGGCGGATCCAGAAAATCTTCAAGGAGGGGGCCATCAATTGCAGTGGTGCCCCTACCTATACCCAAATCAAATCTGAAAACTCGACGGATTTGGTCCACTATATTTTGAGGGTGCTCCTATTTCAGCACGTTTTTTTTTAATTTGCAAAATGTCAAGGACCTCTCAGGTCAGCAGAGTGCCCCCTCAGCCTGCCAGAGTGCCCCCTCAGGCGGCTAGAGTGCCCCTCAGGCGACCAGATGCCCCTCAGGCGGCTTTAAGAGTCCCCCTCAGGCGACAAGAGACCCCTCAGGCGACAAGAGTACCCCTCAGGCGACAAGAGTGCCCCTCAGGCAACAAGAGTGCCCCTCAGGCAACAAGAGTGCCCCTCAAGTTCGAGGTCCAAAGGGGGGCATGGCCCCATGCCCCCCCCCCCTTCCCCCTCTGGATCCGCCACTGTATTGGGGTATGTATTCGTTGCAACTATTAATGTGTTAATTAGCCGTTTTCACGATGGATTATTTTGTGCGATATGTTTTAAAACACCTTAAGATGTTTTGAAATGTTTTAGTATGAAATTTTTAGTATACTTATTCTTTTCTTAACTACACAACTTTTGCAAGCGATTTTTGTCTTGAAATTTCTCTTAGAATTTTGTAATATGTTTGTAAGAATATAGTATGTTACAGGGGCGGATCCAGCCCCTCGGTTTGGGGGCAACTTTTTCCGGCTAAAAAGTACCCCCATTTTTTCACGGATTTGAGCTTTTCACCTTATTTGGCATTAGAGATTAAAAAATGCGATAAAAAAGGAAAAAATACTTTTTTCGGAAAAAAAAACGGAGGAAAAATCGAGAAAAAAATGTTTCGTTTTTTGGGTACAAAATCGGAAAAAAATCACTTTAAAACACACAGAACACCATTTACGTAGCATAAACACACGAAGGTAATTAGTAATAACGTTTATCTCATACCAACTCGCAAGGGCGTCACCGATAATTTATTGAGGTGGTCGGCTGAAATGACGACAAAATGTTATTCGTTTTTGTCTTGCGTTGCATGCCTGCAACATTTTTTTTGGAGTGATATTTCCAGTTATAATACGGCATGTTGGTTGATGTTAGGTACTTTAGGTGTTTAGGGTGGCGATGTCCGCGTCATAGGTTCGTTTCGCTCCGCCCTTTTCGGAACTCACAGGCCATGCTTAACTTGTAGCCAGCTTTGAAAAATTAACCCTTCGCATCAGGGGCCTGACGGCTCTCCCTGATGTTTTCTTAAATCACTTTTTACTCATGCGGGCATCTTGGCTGAAATTTCACTAAACTGAGGCTTGACAACAATTATACGTATGCTTGGCAAAATTTCACGAAATTGGTTCATCATTTGGGAGAAAATGACATTAGTGCGATTTATAGTTTGGTTGGAAAGACGGTAACTTATTTAAACAGTCAACTCCTCATATTAATTTACTTGATGACCAATAAAAAAAATAAGCTGGTCATCAATAAATTAATTATGAGGAGTTGACTGTTTATATATATGTCAATATGAACGTTAACGGTAACATATATGGTGTAAAATCGTTAGAAATAGTTTTGCAACAATTGCTACAGAAAGCACAAAGATCGAAAATTACCTTTCAATTAGAAAGGCCAAATCGGATTTCCGAAATTGGGTTTCTTACCCTAAAAACTTTAAAAATGTTGGAATTCACTAATATATTAAAATTGTCAAAGATTTTGACAACCAAAAAGATAGTGAGAAACTAAATATAGGAAATACCCAAACCAAATTTAAAAGCAATGACTTGCAATGACTATTTTTGATTGAGTGAGTTTCTTACACTTCCCTAAGTGTAAGAAACTCATGCCGTAATTTTGTAATCACTTTTTTACTTATTTTGACCAGATAGCAACAAATAAATACATTTTCTGTATTTATGAGGCAAAGCTGGTCTAGAGCCAAGCTTTTTATTTACATTTATCCATTTCTCATTTGGATGTTTTTTGACGGAGGAAAACGCGTATTCTTGACGTGATCGAGTGGAGGGTCATTAAGTTGACCTGGAAGTTCACCAAATAACCTGAAAACCTAAAAAAATGCATTCCGTTAGATTCCTCACATGATAGGCAACATGCTGGTTCTACTGCGTTGCTCTTATATTGGTGTGGAAGTTAACAGTAATCCTGTCAGTTCCCCCCAACCCCAACCCCGTAAGGCGGAAGGTGGAAAACGGTAAGGCGAGTGTTAATTATTGTAATTGAAGTGGCCCTGGGACCAGAAATACCGTCAAGGAGAGCTCTGCCATACAACTTAATGAAATTAAATTTTCCATTTCCATAATTTGTTTGTAAGCAATTGCGAAACTTGTGTGATGCCGCCAAGCGGCGCGAAAATTTTATATTTTGCATTGTGAATTAGCTGGATTGACTTGCTTCAAACTATTTTAACGTATAAATTGTTATCTTTACTCGGTATCAAGACTCCACCATGTTAATACCAAATGTACCAAAACGTCTGATTGAATAATGTGGGTATTCACTGTATCCTTTTGGGGGGCAAAAGCGTTTGACCCCACCCTTTTTTCTCTGGGGGGGCATGGCCAGGATTGGCCCCAGGATCCGCCCACTTGCGCTTTGAAGCTTTATATCTTATAAAGGAGTGGTATCTGTGGTCAGTAATCACCGCAAGGAGAGCTCTGCCAGACACTAAATGGTAATTCGCTTTTCCTTTTTCAATTGTATAGGCATTGCCAAACTTGTTTCATTGCCGCAGAAGCGGCCGAAATTTTTCCAGTTTTGACTGGTTTAAAAAGCTGGATTATTACTGCTGCAAAGGCAAATTTTGACGATAATTTTTGCAATGTACGACCCTTTGGGGGGGGGGCAAATCATTAGTCTCGAGGCCCTTGGGGGGCTGGCCCCCAGTGCCCCCCCCCCCCTGGATCCGCCTCTGGTATGTTACAAAATTGCGGTTTGGTGGTAATTAGTAAGATAATTACGTATAGATTAGCTGTGATGCCAGATACTTTTCAGCTGACCTACTGATACTTTTCAGAACATCTCGGTCTCGGGCACGCTATTGGTCGCTTAACAAAGTGAACTACCCTTGACTCATAATGGACTCGCCTCCAGCGAATCGTTCTAGCGCATTAATGCGCCATGCAAAGGCAGACCTGTGATTCATGACGCTGCCAGATCGTGAATCTTTACATGTTGTAAAGATTGAGTAACTAATATGGCGGTATGCTTAACTGAACGAATGGACTCTAGACGCATATGTTATTTATAAACGAACAATTTTGTATCATAATCTTGTAATGATCTCATTTCATCTTTCCATAACTCGTGAATAATTATAATATCGCCTAAATCAGTAACTTATTTTTATTGGAATATATCGTATACTAAGACTTTCATACTAAAACATTTCAAAACATCTTAAGATGTTTTAAAAACATTTCGCGCAAAATAATCCATCGTGAAAACGGCTAATGTTCGTGAATACAATAGCCGTTTTCAAGATGGATTATTTTGCGCGAAATGTTTTAAAACATTTGAAATGTTTTTAAATGTTTTAGTAGTAGCCGCTTTCACGATGGACTAATTTGCAATAAATATTTTAACCCTCGCCCTACGGTCCCGTAGGGCGAGGGTTAAAACATTTTTCTTACAAATACGAGTATGTTTATCGTGACAGCGGCTACTTCTAAAACATTTAAAAACATTTTAGAATGTTTTAAAACATTTCGCGCAAAATAATCCATCGTGAAAACGGCTAATATAAGCGTTACAAAAACGTAATTTGCAGTTTTACCTCTTAACCCCGGATGACCTTGACCTAACTTAAGTCATCGACAGAGCTTTGATGGTAATTAGGATTGTCAGACACACGAATCATGCCGATTTATCAACTGCTTATACGTTTAAAGGAAGTATGCCTTCTCACATCGGTCATGTTGAGTTGTTAACACTGGTCTACATAACTTTTTTATAGAATTTAACCATTTCTTGATTTCTCCAACATTTACAATATGTAGTTGCTGAGATATTCCAAATTCGGCAAAATCAGTATGACAGCACACAAATTATCCGTATTCGCCAGAGAGGCTTTCGCTACTAGAAGCATTGTCCTATACCTATATTACAAGCTAGCATATATCATTTTCTTAGCACACAGACAAAACTCGCCAGAATCAATATCCCAGCTTCAATCGGACTTAGATAACATTGTACAGTTTGGCAAAAAGTGGGGTATCACCTTCAACGCACAAAAGACCGTCCAACAAACGTTTTCGAATAGGCAAACAAGCCAGGCACCCAGGCTGTCATTTGAAGGGGAGCCTTTGGTACCGCAGAAAACCCACAAGCACCTTAGAGTAACTTTTTCATCAGACTTACGTTTTCATGCACACGTTAACGAAGTAATTTGTAAAATTAATGAGTCTCCTGGTCCACTCTATGCCGTAGCCGACTATCTGCCTCGAAATACTCTCAATTTAATTTACAAAATCTACTTGCGGCCTATTTTTGACTACTGCGATGTTGTTTATGACTCAAACTTACTGTGAAAGACGCCATACGACTTGAGCGCGTGCAGTTTAAAATCGCACGACTAGTGACCAGAGCACATGCCAGATCACCGACGAACGACCTGCTGAGTGATGTTGGATGGGAAACACTAAAGACAAGACGTACTATACACAAACTAACAGAGCTGTACAAGATCAACAAAGAGCACATCACCACACCACAATATCTAAATCACATTACACTTCCCACACGCACACAGGAAACGAGTAGGACCCTGCGAAACGCAAAAACATATCACAACACAGCATTGGCCGTCTTAACATCATTCCGCAACTCATCTTCCGACAACAGTACCAACAATGCAATCACTCACGTACTGACACCAAAAAACCAAACCTTAAATCCTTCGGGAGAGCAGTCACCAAACACCACGATGTTAAAAAACCAGCCCATTAGGTACTATTCTCTCGGTACTAAATTGGGTAACAAATTAAATACAAGGCTGAGGTTGAAGACATCAGATATCAACGCTCACCTATTCAAAATTGGATTCATACGGTCTCCTCAATGTAGCTGCGGCTACACAAACGAAGGATCACGGCATTTCATATTGTTTTGCCCAAAATTTGTCCGCTCCCGAGCCATACTTTTTCACAATCTAACTCATGCTATGCCTGAATTTGTAAACCAGTCTGACGACTGACGCCACAAAGTTGGAATTTATATTGAAGGGTCATTTGCTGACAAATAAAAACAAGAGGCGGCTGTTGCCGCCTCCTTCCAGTCGTACTTAATTGAAACGGAGCGGTTTGCTCCTCCATGATCGGGACTGACCGCGCAGCTCGGGCTGGGCGGAATCTCATGGGCGCCTGGCGGCCGCCGCTGAAACTATAACCTGTGGGGTGGGCCCGTGGTGGTGTCGGGGCGGAGCGGGCGGCAGCTGCTGTCGGTGGTGGGGAAAGCGGAACTGGGAAGAGTGACTAGAATAGCCACTGCAGTGAGCTGTGCCACCAATCCCGATTATGGCCTTGTATAAGATGTTGAGTTTGATGGAAATATACTATGACTATGACTATATCGTTAGCGCTGGCCAATAGAAAACAGCTCGCGCGCGCTGATGAACAGATCTTGGGTAGCTATTTTGCATTGTTCGTATGGGGTTTATTGTCTTATGTGCGCCATTCTAAATAACATATTTATTTACTCTGTTTTAAAGTGACGATCGTATATGGATGTCGAAACAAAACAACATGAAAAACAGAATATAAGTAAGACTTCAACTAAATGGGCTCCAAAGTCCAAACGTGAATTGTATCTTATCCAACAATCAATCCAATGGCTTCTTACCGTAATACAATTGTATTTGACATTCTAAAATAGTAGGCATACTTCCCTTAATACCGCATTTTTGCTCAACAATTCCATCCATCGAGACTTGTATGACACAATGAAATATTTTGTCTTTGACGTAGCCTGTGATGTCATTGGTGACCCTGAGGTCAAAATATGGTATTACTTGAGAGCAATTTGGCAAGGGCCATCGAATGCCGTTATAAGTTTTAAGATCAGTCCAGTATTTCCGGAGATCCGAGGGGAGAAATGCCCCGCCCCTTCCCCAGTAAGTCGCTTATTGAATATACGCCTGTAATTCGCGTGTAAACGTCCACTTAAAAAACATTGCAAATACATGTAGGACAACAACGCAGTTTTCTTTTTAAATGTATTTAAAGGGAGTGTGTCTACTGACATCGCTTATTTAGTGTTTTGACACTGGTCCCCGCCCGTGTAGGGTAAGATCACTGCGTGACCGTGTACGGGGGGGGGGGCTACGAACCACAAGCGTTTGGTCCCTAATTGAGCTAGAGCTTCGATTAAAAAGGAGCTTGTTGCTTGTGACGAGATTAAGCCATTAACATATGATTGTAAGGTCTTGGATCATTAGGGGGCCTCTCAGGTCATGTCAAAGACTCAAATGTCACCAGATCGTAAATGTGTAAAAAATGAATACTAATCAAGCTATAAAAACGTAACGGAACATCTTAGAATGACGCTTTAGAATAGACACCAAATTTGAAATCAGAATCACCAAATGACCTATTACTGCGAAGTTAAACAAGGTCATGTCAGGTCATTTAAGGTCATTGACCTCGGTTTACCTTTGGAGGCCTTACCTCAGTGGAACATATAATTATGCAAAATAATCCCAGATTTGGAATCAGTGTCACAAACTGTCCCAGAAACGGACAGAAGACAAGTAAACACATCTGAGGTCATTTGAGGTCAGTGACATCGGTTGACCTATGCAAAGGTCAATCGAGATCACAATCTCTGCAGAAGCCTAAACTTGCACCTAGAAAAACATGTGCATATGCTCCTGAACAACAAACACTCGGAAACTGCACATGTTTCAAGGATCGTTACTACGGGACGCCAGTTTCGCTAAGCACATCCTTGAAAAACAGGTCATAAGTCATGAGTCATAAAGGTTAGAAGTTCGAAATTCTCAGAATATGTGTCAAATTGTTTCAAAATAGGGTATGAAAAGTTGCATTGCGATCAGTTGATAGCTACGTGAGTTATCCCAGAAAAACAAGGGGGGTTGCAATAACCCTTATTGGAAGCATACGGCTCTTTTTTAAAATTAATATGCCTTAAAAGAACTTAAGTTAAAAAACATAATTTTCGGAATCGAACCATGCCTTTCATTTATCCAGATTTACAAGAATTTCTGAGCTATTCTAAAGACCTTAATAGCAGGCTAGGAAAAAAGTTATTGGGTAGACCCAGAGGGCTTACCACTGCTAAATGAATTGATAATATCGAAATATCTATGCGAATTTGCTAGAATATCGTTAGCGTCGGTCAAAAGCATTTCGCCAAAACAGTTAGTGAGCACTGAGCAGGGCTGCGAAGTTGATCAGTTTGCAGGTGACTCTGACCTCGACTGCGAACTCCGACCTTATGGATTGACTCACGACCGAGCCCTGACCTGCGTCTCGGTGGGCTTTGCACCAGTGGCAGGGGGTCACCCCCCCCCCCCTCAATAACTCGACAACGAAAGGGGCTAGAAAGACGCAAAAAGTGTGTTGAAAGCTCGCAACTAGACCAATCAAAGCAACTTTGGCCTTTTTTGGCTCAGTTCAATACCGAAGTCAATAGAGGTCTTCATATGTCAAATTTTAATTTTACGACTTTGCGATCCAGAAGCCCTCGAATTCTTGTGAACTAGGTTTGAGTAGCTAGGATAAGGACAAACGTTTTTTTACAAATGCAATTACCGTCGTTGCCTCACATTTTTACTCATATCAATAGCTAACCAAAGGCCACGTTGACGTTTTCTTCCATAAAGTTTGTCGTGGATAACTTAACTAATAAAGATGGGATAATAGTGTTAACGCCATCGTGTTTGTCTCATCAGGGTGGTCGGCACCTAAATTCATGATGATCGGATTGAGTCAGCTGTAAAATTTGACCTCAGGTCAAAGTCATTTGGTTACCCAGGTAGTTCATATTGCATGCGAGGTGATGCGACCCAACGAGACAAACCCAGTGGTGTCATTCGCACGTCTCTATCTGTATTATATCCAGAGTTATTGGCAAACAAGTGCTGGTGAATCAAATTGACCTTAGCTGACCTTTCAGAGGCCACTGAGCAGCAATGTACCTGGGTTATCAAGACAATTTCACCCACAAATTAATCCTTCAAGTGGATTGTACTGCAACCTGAAACCTATTGTTGCAGACACAGAACCGAAATAAATGTCATCATGAGACATTGTGTCCCTGGACGTTTCCACTGATTTCGTCTTGTCCCTGGATTCGTGCTCAGTCGGAATACTGACGATGCCGTAACGGCGAAGCTTGTTCCCTTTTTGTTTCGCTTTTTATATTTTAAAAAAATACATATTTTGCCATGTTAATGATCATCCCATTGTACTTATTCACATTCATCATGACACAAATAACCATCAAACACATTAAAATTTTGAGAAATATAGAAAACCTTCACGCTGCCATATGTATGACTAGTGTATGGCTAATGTATGGCCAAAGGTAAAACAAGTTGACTATAATAAACATTTAGTAAAGAGAGACGACGACATCGGCTCGTGGTTCCCGTTCAAATACACTGGGACCCCGATTTTGCAGATGTCAAAACCCAACTCAAATTTCTATGTGATTCGACCTCGGTGGTTGTTTTAACTTATACCATATATAATTGCAATGCCAAGCACGGAAAATGGCTAACTCAACTCACATATAATGTTAATGTGTGGCGGTGTCCCTTTAATCGTAATGTTAGAATCAAGCAATTGTATGGAATATGCGGCCCTGCTCGCCGTGGATGGGGGATGTGTCCCCCGTCCCCCGCTTTTGACGCCCATATCTGTGAGCATGATACTGATTTTTGCTGTTACACCTAATTTAATAATAAAAAATAGACAAACATTCACTTAAAAAGGGGAAAATTTATCATTCTATTTTGATATGGAACGTATCATAATAGAAAATATAATATCACAATAACGTATAGCTAAGGAAAGTAACATATAATTAATCCATGCGTGCTTGGAGGTGAGTGCAGGCTGATTACATTAACAAATATCAAGTACAGAATCCTTTGAGTTGAATTACTCGTCTTTCTCTGGTTTCTGGGCATATGTTAGAATTAAAATGTTCAGTACATCACCGTGTCGAGGTCTCCAGCTGGCTCCTCCCTCTGGTGACGGCAGGCCAGCTCCGTCCAGCTGGCTCCTCCCTCTGGTGACGGCAGGCCAGCTCCGTCCAGCTGGCTCCTCCCTCTGGTGACGGCAGGCCAGCTCCGTCCAGCTGGCTCCTCC
>VOPJ01004387.1:18230-53230 GCA_014673585.1 Semibalanus balanoides
CAGACCGACCTGACACTGCCAACAGACCGACCTGACAGTCAACAGACCGACCTGACACTGTCAACAGACCGACCTGACAGTCAACAAACCGACCTGGCGGGAAACACATATCAACAGACTGATTTTTACATTGGCGAATGTCATTCCTGCTATACCAATCCAACCAGAAATCATTCCAATTTTTAGGCAGCCTAGCGAGTTCCGCGCCAGCTCTACTAACTCCGCCCGAACTCACCAACCAGCTGCGCTATGCCGGACCATACGCTGCAAGGGAAGTCGAGCAGGTCGACCACGAGGACGAGCAGCGCCGGCCAGCGGTCCATCTGCCGCATCATCTGCGAGTAGTCGACTGCCGGCACCGTCACGTTCACCGCCGCGTTGTGGAAGCGCAGGAAGTAGCAGCGCTGGCAGATGATGTCGCGCAGCTCGTGCTCGGGCGCGGCGCGGAGCACCTCTGCCGGGAGGTAGCCGGGCCAGGCGGGCTCCTGGCAGTGCAGGCGGGCGCCACAGCCGCCGCACACGGACCTGCTGACCGGGACGGACGGGTCCGGCCGGCCGTACCGCAGCACCCACAGCTCGTCCTGATCAGCGCCGTCAGCGGCGGCCGCCTCCTCGCGCACGGCCTGTTCGCGCAGCAGACCGATCCGCTCTCTGACAGACAGCTGGAGCCGGGTGTCGCCTGGCAGGGGGTCGTCCTGGTGACCCGGGCCGTCCTGCTGACCCGGCGCCGGCTCTGTGGAGTCAGTGAACTGTACCTGGGTGGCCGCTGCGAATGGAAACATGACCTCCTCAGGAGAGGATGGCCGCTCAGTTTCTGTCGGCGCCGAGTCGGTGTGTGATGAGCTGCTGTCCGTCATACTCAGGAAGATAGAGCCTGGTAAGCTGGGCGTCTCCTCCTGCTCGTGTCTGGCCTTCCTCTGGGCCCTCCGAAGCTGAAGGGCCTCATGTTTCGACAGTCTAGACAGCAGGCAGTTGTATAGTATTCGTTTGTCTTTCTCAGGTGTCAGATGCTCCGGCTCTCTTCTAGAGGTGTGCACTTGCAGATGCTGAACAGAGCGACTTGGTGCACTTCTCAGGGATAGCAATGTGTTTAATGTCCTCGGGGAAATGAGCTGGAGCCTGCACAGCTTTAAGGCATGCATGTTGCGCTGATATTGGAGTAATTCAGCAGCTGGCTATGTTGACCCTGAAAGCTCCCGTGAATCTGAAACAAAGGGAATCATGTTGAGCAGAAGAGATCAAGGAAGAATGAATGAAAATTGACATATCATGGAACTAGCTCCATCAATCACCACTCTGAGATTGAAACTGTGGCAGGACCTAATTGCCTACCCAAGCAATTCTTACAAATTCAATAAGCTATATAAAGGGCAATGGTAAGTCCACTCCTGGAACATTTGGGACTCAGACAATGTGGCATTGTGGCATTCAGTTCAAGTCAAACATAAACTACAAATAATGTTAACAGTAATTACCATGATGTTCATCAATCGGTATCACTAATGGAGGGTACAGAAGCACCAAGTACCCAGAAGAAAGTTTCCTTTAACCACACCGTGCCGGGGGGGGGGGCGTTTTAGAAACCACATCAGGCTTTCCGAGGATAGCAGCGCCGCCATTTTTGGCCCGGGTGTTCAGGCATCAATTACCCACATTTGGTGAAATTCGTAACCTAGAGTCACCTCAGGTCAGGTCACCAGGCATTAGTATATCTCTTTTTTAATCAGTGAATAGTGACCAAGGTCGAGTCAATTTCGTGATCTCCGCATTGTAAGTCAATAGATAAATATTCAAATGCTTCTATTTCGAGGATATGCATGCTATCAGTCCAATTCCTACTGGATCAAGTTATAATAGGTGATTATTGATAATCCAGCGGCAATTTGTTTTCAGTGGCCCGCACAGGGTCAGCTGAGGTCATCCAAGGTAAAACTTCTTTATCAATAACTCTCGGCAGAATGAAGACAGAGAAGTGAAACCGACACCAATGCGTTCGTCTTGTTGAGACACGTCTCCCAATATGCAACATTACCTATTTGGGTCACCCTGGCCTGAGGCAAAATTTTTAAGTTGACCTAACCTGGTCAACATGAATATGTTTCGAAGCGCTTTGGCGAGACAAACACGATAGCGTCAAAATTATCGCTTATCTTTATTAGGTAAAAAGTTATTTTCGAAAAACAATTTTGCTAAAAATAGTTTCCTTGCATGTAATGACTTCTGTATGTCAATCGTATGTGAGATTAAAAAGATATAAGCTTCTGAAAAGCGTTACGGTCGGGCCGGGTTCAATGGCGGATCCAGCCGTCCGTTTTTTTGGGAGAGGGGAAACAGTTTTTAGCTGACCTTAGCTACCCCAATTTCTAATTTCTTCCCGGATTCGGTCCACTTTATTTTGCAACCACACGATTTCTTATTATTTCTTTACTTCATTTTTTTTTACTTTTTCGACTTATTTGGATATCGAAAAAAGGAAAGATGTCAGCTTGCAGTTTGTATTGTTCCGACATTGCGTCACAGCACCAGAGCACAACTATTGCAATTGTCAGCTGTACCCAGGGACGTCGCCGATAACTTTTGAATGGGGGGATGGGCTGAAATTACGCAAAAATGTACCCCATTTACTGCGTGTATTTAAACCTTTGCAGCATTTTGTAATGTGGACTTTATATTAAAATAGGCATTTGTTATTTAGCGCCGCGAAGCGGCGCAATTTTTTACGGGTTTGCATGATAAAACCCAGAAACATTGGCGGTTCGCCTGACGCCTTGTAGAGAATACAAAGCTAATCATGCTATTAATTCAATTCACCGTTACATTAACCGAAGACGAAAGGCGAAAGCTTCCTTATGACGATGGCGACCGATGTGACGCCGCGAAACGGCGTAAACGGTAAAAGTTTTATTTTAGGTCGTGGAAAACGAAAATTCAGCATTGGAACCAGACTCAGATAACCCCTATTCCTGGTTGCACATCACGGTATGATACAAAATATTGAAATTAAGGTAGTTTTTCATAAATATACTCTTCGGATAGTTTGTTTGTTTATTGGGGCTTTAGGGCGCGTCGACTGCTAAGGTCACTTTGCAGTTTGCGCCCACTCTCTTCGGATAGTAAATCACGATGACCGGTGGCCAGTGTTGGATTTCTGGCCGTTTTCTGGTCCGGTGTTTTGCTCTCTTCAGTGAGTTACTCCCTTCGGCCCAAGCTTTCGGTTCAAGCGACGTGGCCGAACGTAAAACATCAGTTGAGATGCAAACTTTGTTCACAAATGAGATATATCTGAACTCCAGATAGTAATATTCTTGACTAAGAATATATAAAGACGGGTATATTTTTAGTCGTGTACGTACGTTATACTTGAAATTATGTATATTATTTAATCAATATATGGTATCAGAGTCCAGAATATCATCTCAGTTGTGCACAAAGTTGCAACCTTCCACGGGGAATGCGCGGCAGCAATGACCCGGGGATGTAGCTTGACCCAAGGGCTGAAGGGGCCGAAACGAGGGTAACTCATTGAAGAGAGCAAAGTACCGGGACCAGAAAGCGGCCAGAAATCCAACGCTGCCGGTGGCAGTAAGTGCTTAATAACTTAGGTGCATGGAATAATAATAACGGTATATACATATCCACCAGATTATAGAAACCAGACCGTGAGTACAGCCAAGCCTTTAAAGTCGGGAAGCCCCTTTTCCTGGTTACACATCTCGGTATGATGCAAAATATTGGTCTGCTCAGAAATCTGCTGAGGAATGTGAACCCCGACGATTCGGAATATTATAATTTATACTTCAATTTGTTGTACACTACTTCGACGTTGAACACTTGCCTACATGGTTTTGTTTGTGGACCAGGCACTATATTGTTCATTGATGTCCTCTTGAGACGAAGCATACCTTGCGCCTGTTCCAATCGCTCCATTTTTTTTTAGTCCGAATGTTTTGTATGGATAGCTTTATGAGGTCAGGACCCGCGCTAAGCAGAGCTTGTTGCGATGGTCCTGACCTCACCACCCGATCGCGCAATTCCTGTAGGCCGGCAGCATTTAGTGACGAAAGTTTGACGTGCCCGACATACCTGGACACGGTCCGCCCCGCTCGCTGACGTCACCTGGGCCAATCTTACCAACCCTCCTTTTTGTGCAATCCCCCATCGCCCCAGAAACAGCTGACTGCAATCCCTCCAAATGCCCATATATGGTCTTAACGGGGTACTTGGGGCATAGATAAGCATTTAACTAGTACTTAGATACTTGCCACTAGATGTCGCTTTACGTATAGCAAATTCATTCCCAATTTCTTGAATTGTGTCTGTTTTAAGTGCTATTAAGCTTAATACGCCATGAATGATGCATAAAAGAATAATAGCTTTTACCTGAGCACCAGTTTTATCTAAAAAATGCAATAACACGTGAAATATTCAGCGTTTTCCTATTCTTTGATACTATCCATGGATCTAATTTCGCCGCTAGATGGCAGTGACGCATTGACGCCATTCACGGCACTTGGTAAGATTGGGCTGTGGTAAGATGTGGCCCTGGCGTTTGAGTGCGACCGGCGCCACCGCCCGCAGGCCATCCAGTCAGAGCAAATAGCGGAGCGCCGAAGCGCTCGGAACCAAGGCTGCCATACTGATATAGGTCAAAAAGACCAGCACCTCCCACTGAGATACCGGGTGGACATACAAAGACGTACATACCACAAACTTACAGAGCCTGTACAAGATCAAACAAAGAACACACACCGACACCACAATATCTAAATTACAAACACTTCCCACAGCACACAGGAACCGAGAAGGACCCTGCGAAAACGCAAACAATATCACAACACAGCATTGCCGTCTAACATCATTCCGCAACTCATTCTTCCCCGACACAGTATCCGAATGGAATTCACTCAGTACTGACACGCAAAATCAACCTAACCTTAAATCCTTCGGGAGAGCAGTCACCAAACACCACGATGTTAAAAAACAGACCATTACTATTCTCTCGGTACTAAATTGGGTAACAAATTAAATACAAGGCTGAGGTTGAAGACATTAGATATCAACGTTCACCTATTCAAAATTGGATTCATACAGTCTCCTCAATGTAGCTGCGGCTACAAAAACAAAGGATCACAGCATTTCATATTGTTTTGCCCAAAATTTGCCTGCTCCTGAGCAGTGTTGGATTTTTGCCCGTTTGTTGGATTTTTTCAATAAAAAAAGTTGTGCTACAAGAAATAAGTATGCTACATAAAAAATGTACACTGTATACACTATATAAAAATGAACATCTGCTGACGCCGACCACCCACCCATCAACAGCATATGTCTGAGGAGCCAAATAATGGTAACTTGTGTACTATTTTTGCAAATGTACTACAGCTACGCAAAAAATGCTACAATCTAAGAGCACAAACCGAAAACCCAACACTGCTCTCGAGACATACTTTTTCCAAATCTAACTCATGCTATGCCTGAATTTGTCAACCAGTCGGACGCCACAAAGTTGGACGTTCTATTGAAGGGTCATTTGCTGACAAAAACCCAAGAGGCGGCTGTTGCCGCCTCCTTCCAGTCGTACTAATTCGCCCAACGGAGCGGCTTTTGCTTCTCCATGATCGGAATGACCACGCAGCCGGGCGGGCGGCATCTCATGGGCGCCTGCGGGCCGCCGCTGAAACTATAACCTTGTGGGGTGGGCCCGTGGTGTCGGGGCGAGCGGGGCGGCGCTGCTGTCGGTGGTGGTTGGGGAAAGCTGAGTGGGAGAGGTGTCTAGATATAGCCACTAGGCTGTGCAACAATCCTGATTATGGCCTTGTATAAGATGTTGAGTTTGATGGAAATATACCATGACTATGACTATAACCTCCTCAAAGTTGATCGCACTTGCTCCAGTCGTATTCTTTAACCCTCGCCGTATGGGAGCCTTTTCCACCTTCGCCCAAAGAAGGGGGGGGGGCTGACAGCCCCCTGCTAACTTCCAAACCAAGCAACATAGAGCAACGCAAAAAGAACCATCTTGTGGCCTGTCTGCTGTCATGTGAGGAATCTAATGGTATGCAACTTTTGGTTTTCAAGTCAACGAGTGACCTTCCAGGTCAAGCGAATGACCTCTACTAGACCATGTCCAGAATAGCGATTTTGCTGTCAGAAAACCTGAAAATAAGAAATTGATCAATGTAAACAAAAACGTTTTCCTAGACCAGTTTTGTCTCTGAATTACAGAAAAGGTGTTTATTTGTTTGTATCTGGTCCATAAAAGTAAAAAAACGTCATAAGTTTGTTACACTTTGGGAGCCATCACTAAGTAAAAAAAAATATTGTTTTGAAAATTGGTTTGGGTGTTGTTTATGATCAGTTCTCTCACATACATTCTGGTTTTAAAAAACTTTGAAATATTTGTTTTGGAATTAACAAAAACGTTTTTTGACTTTTTGGGGGTCAAAAACATTTTTTTTTTAATTACGAGACTGCCATTTGAAAGATAATGTTATTTGGTGTCTGTTTTATATTCCTTTTGATATTTGTTTCAAAACTCTATTTTCTGCATTTTTTTTCTCCCACAAACGTCATTATCTCCCAAATTACTTGACCAATTTTTATGCAATTTCTACAGAATACGTTTAAATGTTGTAAGCTTAGCTACTCAAAATTTCAGAAAGATGTGCTGCATGTGTAAAAAGATATTCAAGAAAACCGCAAGGGGGAGTGTGAGCCCCCCCCCCCCATAGGGCAAGAGTTAACACAGAGCACCAGTCTGCAAAACATGGCAGGTTTTGATGAGATCTTGTTGGGGCAGGAATGGCACCAACCAACACATCCAAATTTTAGCAGCTTTTGAAAATTTTGGGCAGATTTGAAAATTTTGGGTCAGAAATTGCTGCCCGGGGCAGCAGCACAAATATTTGAGGCAACTCACAGCAGTTGGGTATACACCATAGTTTTATTGCCTAATACAAATAATGGATTTAATGGTAGATCAAAATGGGATTTATTGATGACCAAAGACCACCTCCACCGGTCAACAACACAGGGAAATCCTGCTGCCCCATTTGGCAGCTTGCTGCCCCATTAGGGGCAGGGTTCAGGCTGCCCCAATTATCTTGTCAACATCCCTGCCATGTTTTGAGTACTGGAATGCCCCAAATATCTTGTCAACGTTCCTGCCACGTTTTACNCAAGATTTAAGCAAATTTTGGATGGCGTTAGATTCGGCTATCCAGCGGGGCCTGGGTTAAGGGTCGGAATCGATCTCGGAGTCGGAGTCGGAGTCGGAGTCGACTCCGGAGGGTCGGAGTCGGAGTCACCTGACAACCGACCGACTCTGCAGCCCTGATGGACACATATAACAAGCGACATTGTCATCATTGTTGAGTTATATGTCGTTTCAATTAATAAGGCCTTGTTATCTTGTTATGCGGGAAAGACTAAAGACTACACTAAAGACGTTATTGTTTTGTATTTGGTTTGATGTTCATAAGTTTTGAATATATCATGTGTGCATTCATAATGGTTGGATTTTTTGACAATCGTTGCTTCAATGAAATAGTTCACCCTCAACATGAGGTTTTAAATTGAGATAGCAGTCTTGTAGCCCGTGTTGAAAAATCCCATCTGCAAGTTTTCTTGGCTAAAAAGGCTCTCCAGCCGAATATATTTCACTTTTTGTCGAAGGAATGTGGGTCTTAATAAAAAAATGTCAAGAATGTGGGCCCTAAAAACAGCCAACAGCTTAGGAGGTTGTCATCCCTGCAGCCGCTAGAAGTCCAATGCAAAAGAAGAACCACGTATGTTAATCGTCCGAAAAACGTGACATACGTGGTTCTTCTTAGAAACGTGACGTCAGTTGTGAGCATAATTTTTGACGCATTTACATTGTGGCGCGGTTTGCATGGCTTTTTAACATTAGCGAGAGAGTAAGATTTTTGCCACTTCGCTGTAAAAAAACAACAACTGAGGAGCGAAATATATTTAAATAAGTCAGAAACCTTGAGTTGGTCTTTCCTACCGTTTGTTTCGTGTAAATCGGCTGAATATAATTATACATATTTAGTCAGTCAAAAATTGTAAGTTTTGATTGATTTGTATAGGGACAATCAATCGGCATCCAAGTGACGTCACCACCTGAGTCCATGGTTTGAGGGTCAAGGAGATTGCCGGCCGGACTACTACTTCTATATCGCCTGCCTAACGCCACTATGAATATAGTTTTTCAACACAATACAATCAATCATGTCAACTAGTATATATACCTGTCTCCACACTTCGGCGTCACAAAATATAGGCTTTCCGTCTTTTTTGACAATACGAAGAGAACTCTCGCTATTTCAAAAATATATACAAATTTCAGTGTTTAAATAGCCAAAATCATCAGGTGAATTACTTCATTTAAGAAGTTATAATTTATCACTCAATTTTCGTACAATTTCAGTGGCGTGGATTTTTATTTTTCAGACAGTTCTTATAAGGCCGTGTATAGTTCATAGTTCATACTCTAAACACTAAAGACTAAAGAACTAAAGAAGGAAACACTAAAGACAAGACGCACTATACACAAGCTTACAGAGCTGTACAAGATCAACAAAGAACACATCACCACACCACAATACCTAAACCACATTACACTGCCCACTAGAGTTCGACATGGCTGCACTTTTCCTTGGCCTATAAGCCACTCCACAGCCATGGCATCACAGCCACAGCCAGCCAGGGCCACTCCCAAATATAAATGGCTGGCCGTTGGCCAGCCGTGAGGATTTTTGTAAATTCATATTATGTGTTTATTTCCAGTATACTGTTATGACAACATGCCAAGGCTTCTCTTAACCAGGATTGGTTTGGTAAGATTGATGCAAAAACAAATTGCCACATGTAGAACTAATGCAGCACAGCGTAGCCACAGCCATGATCTAAGATTGTCCAGTCCGGCCCACCCCATTAGCCATGGGGTTCGGCCAGCCATGGGGATAGCCGCCCCATGTAGAACTCTACTTCCCACACGCACACAGTAAACGAGTAGGACACTGCGAAACGCAAACAATATCACAACACAGCAATGCCGTCTAACATCATTCCGCAACTAATTCTTCCCCGACACATGAGACAGTATCCAAATGGAATTCACTCAGTACTGACACGCAAAACCAACCTAACCTTAAATCCTTCGGGAGAGCAGTCACCAAACACCACGATGTGTTAAAAAAACAGCCCATTACTATTCTCTCCCGGTCACTAAATTGAGGGTTAACAAAATTAAGTACAAGGCGTGACGGTTTGAAGACTATCGAGGATCTCAACGCTCACCTATTCAAAATTGGATTCATACAGTCTCCTCAATGTAGCTGCGGCTACAAAAAACGAAGGATCACGGCATTTCATATGGTTTTGCTCAAAATTTGTCCACTCCCGAGCCATACTTTTTCCAAATTTAACTCATGCTATGCCTGAATTTGTAAACAAGTCCGACGCCACAAAGTTGGAAGTTCTATTGAAGGGTCATTTGCTGACAAAAACCCAAGAGGCGGCTGTTGCTGCCTCCTTCCAGTCGTACTTAATTGAAACGGAGCGGTTTGCTCCTCCATGATCGGAACTGACCGCGCAGCTCGGGCGGAGCGGCGTCTCATGGGCGCCTGGCGGCCGCCGCTGAAACTAAAGCCTGTGTCGGGCGTGGTGTCGGGGCGAGCGGGGCGGCACTGCTGTCGGTGGTGGTTGGGGAAAGCTGAGTGGGAGAGGTGCCTAGCCTAGATATAGCCACCAGGCTGTGCACCTATCCCAATTATGGCCTTGTATAAGATGTTGAGTTTGATGGAAATATACTCTGACTATGACTATGACTATGACTCGCCAGTCGTGGTTCGACGCTGAGGACGCCGTAAAACATACGCTAGAGGAGAAAACAAGCCGTGGCCTTAATGTGTACCAATAGCAACTGCAGGCCCTGTACCTACAGTTACAAACGGACTGACGACACACTCCCTGCGCCCCCCTCACGGTCAACAACTTTATCGCTGGTGTCTGACGGCCTGTAAATTTAACCCCCAGGCCACGCTCCACAACTTTTTTAATATACGCATAAGAAGGTCCTAAGGATAATCTATGGTCACCAGTTTTGAAACGGCCGATAAAATTGCGTTCCCAACCCAAATAGAATGGTGCCTTTTAAAAGAAAATAGGTCCAGCCTTTCCTGAGCAACCAGACAGAGGCCCACCTCGTAGGGGCCTAGGGGGCCGCATTTCGTAAGGAGATACGGGTCTGTGTGCCCCTTGTGTGTGTCTCTGGGCCCTGCAGATTGAAATATATATTATATAATGTACAACTTTGACTTTCATTGTATTGTTTTCATTTTTAAATACAACAAAACAGGGGCCACACTTCAGAGGGGTCCACCAGGCCGCCTCTGAGCAGAAACGTAGCCAGGGAGTGGCCACCCCCTCCCCTGGAGGCCAGGAAGCGCTTTCGGTGAGCGCAGCGCGCCAAAAAGGGCCGACGAGACTGCGCAGCGCGGTAACATGGACACTATCAAAAGTCTGGAAACCACGCTAAGCATGGTTTTTGGGAGAGTTTAAAGTACTTCAGGGGCCGTTAGGGCCACCACCCAACAGGACCCTCTCTGAAAGACCAGAAGGACCCATGGAAGTTCAAAAGGCCCCTGTTGAGGTCAGGTCAAATGGGCCTCTGGCTATACCAAAAGGGTCCCTGGGAGATTCAGAAGGGCCATGAACATGCCGAATGAGCCTGTAACCAGCTCTGACCTACCCGGGGACCCCTGGGTAGGTCAGAGGGGCTCTTGGAAAGATCGGAGGGGCCCCTGAGCAGGTTAGATGGCCCCTGGGAATATCGGTAGGGTGACAAAGCAGCCATAGCAGTTCCTTACCAGGTCTTAAGGGCCCCTGTACAAACCTGAGGGCCCCTGATAAATTCAAAAAAAACTATTTAGGTCCGAGGGGTCCTTGACCAGACTAGAAGGGTCCCTGGGCGGGTCAGAATGACCCCTGAACATGCCTAATTGGCCTTAGTCAGCACGGAGGGGTCCAGAGCCCAGTGGGGCCCTTTCAACGCTCAGGAAGGGGCCCTTTGAACGCTCGGGAAGGGAGTTCTTTTGAGGCACTGCCGCCCCGGGCCAAATCCTGTCTATACGTGCCTGCCTCAGAGGGACCCCACGAGGCTTCCTCAGAGGGGCTCCACGAGGCCGCCTAAGAGGGGCCCCACGAAGGCCGCCTCAGAGGGGCCCCACGGGGCCGCCTTCAGAAGGGGGCCCCCACGGGGCCGCCTCAGAGGGGCCCCCACTGGATCGCCACAGAGGGGAAACACGGGGCCGCTTCAGAGGGGGCCCCACGGGGCCGACTCAGAAGGGGCCCCACATTTAATAAGGGGCACGGGCCCGTGTGCCCCCCTTTGGTTGCGCCTTTGAGTCCAGAGATGCACTTACATGTGCTGAAAGCGCTATCAGCAATATTTGACCTAAAATACGACCTTGGTTTTAACCTCAGATTACAAAAGTATACTTACATTTTCACCTCAGAATAGTTTGAACTATCCACTGGCAGTTATTGAATCTCGGTATCTTCACCCAGTCCAAAGATACACGGATATATGTTCTCAGCGCTGTTTCCCGCGCTTCCTCTAAATTTTCGTATGTTTCCAAATAATTACGTGCGAGCGCTTCGCGCTCGCTCGTCTTTTCGTGGTATATGGGAAAAATCTGACTATGAGCGGCTTGACCCGACCCAACCCGACCCAACCCGTGGTGACGCTTTTGAGAAGCTTATATCTTTGCAACCGCACGTCCGATTGACAAACGTGTTTCTTTGCTGAGTAGCCCCATCCAATCAATACTGTTTTTTATCAATGCCGACTTATGTGGTTAACTACCACTGCGCGTGGCGCGTGCCGCGTGAGGGGTGTTGAAAGGTGCTTTGTCGCAAGAACTCCACAACGGCTGGGCTGATTGTGTTCGTATTTGGTGTGTGGTTGGGGACCCCTCAGCCGCCACTTTTCCACTAGTCAGGGGTGGGGTGCCTCTGCACGTGCGCACGTGCACACCCCTATTCTATATCTCAGAAACGGCTGAGCTGATTGTGTTTGAATTTGGTGAGTGGTTAGTGACCTCACAACCGCTGGCTTTCCACGAGTCAGGGGTGGGTGTCTCTGCACGTGCGCACGTGCGGACCCTTTAAGTATCTCAGAAACTACTTGCCCGATTGGGTTTAAATTCACCATACATTTCTCTCGCGCTCGCTCGTTCATCGCCAACTACGGCGCTTTCCTGGTTTTTCATGTGATGTTTTTGTTAGTAAAATCACATTTCGTGGGGGCGTTCCAATATGAATTCCAAACTTCGAGCGATAAAAGTTGTCACTCTAGTGTATATGCTACGGAATATCACGTTTTCGTGCGTTTTATCAGTGATTTTGTCCTGAAAAAGGTGTTTTCTACCGAAAAACTAAAAACTTCGAATATGTGAGTTTTTCCCCAAAAGTGCATTTTTTATCTCGAATGCTAAAATAAGGTGACCAGCCCAAATCCGCGGATAAAAATTTGATACTTTTAGTCACATAAAATTGCCTCTACGGAGAGAGTCTGGATCCGCCAGTGCCGAGAGTTGCCCCCCCAAAAAAAAAGGCTGGATCCGCCCTTGCCAACAAGACGTGTGCTCATCGTCTCAGACTTGTTCATATGTGCACATTTGATCTATTTTGGGCCCATTGTGCGTCTATTGAGTGAGCGATGTTATCTCCTGCAGTTTAGTGCCACCGTACATCCAATGTTTAATGCATCCAGCACCACCGTGACTGCGTCGGATGCCGCGTCTCCAGTGGGCGTGGTCCTGTGACGCGTCGCGCGGGGCCGCCGTGACGTCACACCCGCCTGCCGTCACGGTCGTCACGGCCGTTTGATCAACAGCCGCTGCTGGTGGTGGGATGAGTCACCACTGCCGACCGCCTGGCCTTGTCCGGTCATCCAACACCGCCCGGTATGAACACAGACGAGGTGTGGCCGTGACAGAGATGTGGCTGCCGTCCAGGATAGATGGCAGCACTGATACGTGGATGCCGGGGATGTGAGAAGTGAGGCGTGAGATTCTCAACAGCCGGAGTATGTACGCATCGGTTTGGTTTACTTTCCCTATAATATTCAAAGGCGTATATTGACAACTTTGTTCGTCATGGGCCCATGCCAACCACAGCCCATCCCAGCCCAGGCCCATGAGCACCAAGCCCAGGCCCAAGCCGCGCCCAGTCAAACTAATAATGTTGGGGCCCATGCCCGGTCCGGCCTATTTAGATAAGGCATTTTACTATTTTCCCAAAATTTGCAATCATTATCCTAGCATATTTACTTGTATACTATTAATGGGACGTAATAGTTATCACACACCTGTGTGTTGCTGTTGATTTGGACTCATCGACAACTTTTCGGTCAACATTGTCATATTGAATCAGACTTTGGATCGGATATGATTTGGGGATTGTTTAATCTTACACTATTGTTACTTACCATGATGTATTACTCTCATGTCATTGCCAAAGTTTATTGTTTAAAGGGAGTGTGCCTACTCACATTGGTCATGTGGAGTTGTTGACACTAGTCTGTAAGAAGGACCATATTAATTATCAATAGCCGCCAGAGAGCTTTCGCGCACTAAGGTCTGAAACAATCTAGGCTCCTTTAAAATTACAACGCTAGCAAATATTGTAGCTCTGGCCAAGATGCCGGGCCATTATAGGACATCTTCGGCTACTCCCTGTTTTATAGTGAGATCGTGTTTTGGAGTTTGAACCAAAACAAATGCCTAAAAACAGAATATAAAGTAAATATTCCAACCTGAAGGGCTCCACACCTGAAAGTGTTATATCGCAACACCAATAAAAATCCAAAGCAATAACGTTCTAGTGTAATAAAAAAAATATGTTTGTGACTACTTGCTCAAACAGAAGTAGGCACACTCCATTTAATTGTCCGTCATTATCATCTTTGTATCATATTTACCTGGTTAAACATCTGGCTGCCAAGTAAAAAATAACGCTTAGCGAAATAACTCAAAAATTACCTTATCCATGTCTTCCCAGTACCCATGACAAGGCTACAAATTCCATTGACCTATAATAGAACTAGACAGACTACTCCCATAGGCCAGCCGTGCAAGGTTGGCGACGCTAGCGCCACTAGCGAGAAGGGCAGTAGCTATCCACGTAATGTTAAGGCAATGGGAAATGGGGTATATTTGAGCGAGCGCAGAGGAAGAAGTTGCATGTTATGATTATGGGAAGTGTCAGATATGTTAGATACATCAATTATATACGTGTTGAAGCCAATCATGACCCCGAGTTTCCCGAGGTATGACCATGTCAGCTTGTTTAAAAGGGTATGTTCCGGATTGAGCGTTACGTGCTAGCACGATGAATGGCAACATAACACTGCAGCAAAATTATGTGAAAGGTAGCATAAATGAACACTCAGATAAGCGGCTTATTTTTAGCATTTTAGTATTGCCTGTTAACACGCGCCTTTTGTGCCCCCCCACACACTTGTTTTTCGTGAATATCTCACAAAAAGTGGCGCAGAGGGTATTTTTTGTGCGACATTTACGGCAATACAATGGAGGATCGTTTGACGCAACAAAAATTTAAATCGGTCTGTCAATTTTTGAGTTATATGGATTTGAATTACAAGATGGCGGCCAGAATCGAGGTCGGCGAAGCGATATCTTAGGAATCAACAGTCAGATTGAGACGATTCAAACGCCATTTGGTAGCCAATGTCAATATGCATCCCCAACCATAACTTAAGACACATTGCTAGTGACCTGTGACGTCACAGAGGTCAGGTTTCACAAATGGTGACATTTGGCCCGATTTGACATTCGTGACCTCGTTTGACCTTTCAGATATTAATCTAAGGTCACCAAAAATTTCCGAAAATATAGAACATCATGACATCTACCTACCCTTCAAGTTTGAATGTTCTAGCTCTTATGCTTTTGGAGATCTTAGGGGGGACGCTAATTCGGAACATACCCTTTTTGACAAGTTGCCATGGTCATACCTCGGGAAACTCGGGGTCATGATTGGCTGTCACACGTATATTAATGGCATCGTATCTAGACAGTGTCCAGACGACCTTCCCGATACCGATCATAGTACATGTAATGCTGTCCTTCCCATGCACTGCTCCGCTACAAATAAATGAGGATTTATACCCATTGCTTAACATACGTGGATAACTCTTAGCCTTCTCGCTATGTGGCTCTAGCGTCCCAGGTAGCAACTGCCGAGCGCGCCCTGTCCGTGCCTAGTGGTGGTAGTCCGTCTAGCTTCTTATTCTAGGTCAATGACAAATTCATACCAAGCCCAGGCAATCGGAAGAATTGATTGGACACCCAGGCATTGTGCACCCGAACCATGGCGAACACTGGTTTACAACGTTTAGCTCATAGGTGCATTACTATAAAGATGTTAAAAGGAATAATAATCACATATAATTTGTAAGCAACAATTTCTTAAGCTTCCGTTGGCGTTATGGTATAAAAGTGATTTAATATAAATTAATGAATTCGATACAATTATTCACTTATTCAATGTTGCAAGATTAACAAATTACAATTAACTACAAAGACTTCTTTCGAAACTCATGAGCAGTGTTTTCCCATCACTATTTGAGACGCGCCATTAACCATTAAGTTTAATTAAGATTATTGAATGTATTTGTTTTACATTATTTTTCACAAATTTGAAATTCAAGTTACATTTTCGATGTGCATCTGGGTTTGTTAAGGCCTTTAAAGGAAGAAAAAACGATCATTGATCATTTTTGTATATTGTATTGCTTCCATGGTTTCTGAAATTTTGCGACAAATTATTGCAAGTGGTTTTTGTGAAACGTGTTCATAAAGATGCTCTAGTTTTATAGCTTTAACATGGATGTCTATGGCTAGCTCTGACGTCATCGGCGCTATTTTAAGAGCGCTCTATTTTTGGAGCATATCCCTACAGTGTCTCCAACTGAAATACGTCGCTGTCCGGGGCCAAAATAATCTGCCGTATGCAGCATGGTTTTCCGAAGCGTTTATTGATTTATTATGGGAAACTGGTCCAGACAAATGTTTGAGAGGTGACTGTGCATTGCAATAAATTGCATATGTCTGTTTGTTGAACATGCATGGGAAAAAACATCCAATATATTATATATAAAAATCGAGACAACTGAATAAGTCACCGTCCAAAGCCAAGAAGCTAAACTGCCGATTTCAATGCACTCTTTCAAATGCCTGTTTATTGTTCAAATAAGTTTTGCACATATTCGCAAAAGATAGGGTGCATGCAACATATTATGTCTTCATGATAAACCAGTAAAAACTGTTTTGAAAGAGACCGAGCAGGCGCGCTCTGTATTACATTTTCCATGATCTCCTTTCTCGAATCCACCCAAATCCTGCACGTCTTGAGCACTGCATGCTTCATCGATAAATGCTGAGATACAAATGCGTTGACCATGGAAGGATTCACCGTCGCAAATTATGCCGATGAAGACTATGGATTGTAACTCTGTACACTCAGTTAAATCATAACATTTGTAGGTGCATATTTGTTCTCAAAGTGAAATTTATTTGATGTAACTATCCTAGGTGAAAGCCCAATCTCAATCGGTGCAGAGGTTGCAAAGTTATTAGCTTCCAAAAACGTCTGTATGGCCGTGTAGGGCCGGTTCGAATGTGAACTTGTTTGGACAATTGACGAGCAGCCTCACGGGCGCTTTGTGCCCGTTTGGTAATACAAGTGCGTAGGCAGGCTAATTTTAGCTCAGACAGTGAATTCGTTATTGTGAGTACCGATCATTATTAGCGTGGAACGCTTATCAACTTTTAGGTGCCTGAAATATATGTCAGAAGGAATAATTTTATGCAAAATGTGATCAATTTACAATGGAATTTGGTTGCGTCTGCCGATTGAAGGAATAGCTCTATTTGCTGTGGGAAAAGGTCATCATTTCACTTTGTCAAACATATGTACAATTTCCAGCAACAGCAAATCTTACCGGCGAGTTTCAACGCAATGCCCAGCCTACCAAAACTGTATTTATTCACATGCGTTCAGTTCCATCCAGATCAGCTTGTGACGCATTAGGCTAGTCAACTATAATACAATTGATCACATGAGCTTAAAATAGCACGCACGTCGCACAGCAGTAATACTGACTCACCAGTTGCCCGTTCTTGTGATATACCTATGCCCCATGTATCATGGGCTTGTTTGGTTGGCAGTCGGCACACGTTCTATTAGACCCAGCCCTCCTCTCTAGTGAGACATAGAGCCAGTTTGTCTCAGCCCTCCTCTCTAGTGAGACATAGAGCCAGTTTGTCTCAGCCCTCCTCTCTAGTGAGACATAGAGCTGCAGTGTGTCTTGGCGCTCCCGTGCGCCGTGAATATGAATGA
Source organism: Semibalanus balanoides (assembly GCA_014673585.1). NCBI lineage: Eukaryota > Metazoa > Arthropoda > Thecostraca > Balanomorpha > Balanidae > Semibalanus > Semibalanus balanoides. Next base: position 35,661 of record VOPJ01004387.1, read on the forward strand.
CGTTGCTGTGAGGCCGAAGGTAAGCCGGTACATGCATGAGTCATGCCCATTTGGAGAGCTACTGCGACCTGCTGAGACAAATTGCTGATATCAAGAACACATGGCAGCGACAGCAGCCTGTCATTGTCAACGCTCAGGCTATAAGTGGCTTTGTCGCGACGGAGCTAAAGACAACGTATCTCTTCTGTTACAAGCTACTAGCTAGCAACCAGCACATTTCCTTACACATTCTGTCTGAATATATTTTATATTGGTGAAATGGACACCTACATGTGTCGACAGTATCACGCAGATAAAAAACATGCGAACCTCAGCCATTGCATATTGCAGGTGCCCATGTTTGGGTGGTGCTAATGACAATTTTACGACCGCCTCTAGACAAGGACGGTTGGTATCTTCAGAAATCAGCTGAGTTATACAGACACGAAGAAATACGATGCACGTCAATGTGCCATGAAATTCGCCTCATCCTGTGTAACTTTACGTTTTCGTTGAAAACATGAGAGATCTGCATTGGCTAACATATCGTGCTGATCTCCAGGATCTTGTTTTGGAAATATTGACACTTGTTTCCTGGCTAACTTGCTGAAGGAATCGTGCCATCGTGTATTAAACATAATCCGTGGTAACTTATTCAATTAACAATAAGCCGTTGCCTTATTGGGTGGTAAGATCGATGTTATAAATGTCAGTCTTTGAAAAGGTATGGTTTACATCGACCTTGGCTACCGGAATAGCCTATCTAAGGACATATTATTAATTAAATGAACAGCTTGGATCGGCTGTAAAGTCAGAAAACTTACGCACTCAATGAATATTGCCGAGCTGATCGCAAATCGACAGTTTACAGCTAAAAAACAGGAAAAGATACCTGGCAGATTCAATAAAGCACAATTAATAAAACTGGAAATAACGGCTGAGTTTTGCATTAGCATGGGACTCAAACATTATCAAGCTACATTGCTTGATGTTCCAAGACAACTTATGATTCCGTTGTAAAGTTTACCTTTATCACTAAGGGATCTCTTCCTCTAAACCCACAGCAATGTCGCAATAACCCTCTGACAGGGCGCCTGTTATTTCAAAAAGAGCCGCCATAATCAACGCCAAGTTCGTTGCGTCCTGCTGTTCATAGTTGGCGCGTGCAATGACCCACGACACTCATGTCACAATACGCCGACTTCCTATTATCCGACCGATGATGCTAGTACTGTACCGCAGCACAGCTTTAAAATACGGAAGAGCTTCCTTTATCCATTTCCAATGACGACAAATTATGACCTGTGCGCCCTAATTTAATGTTCCCTGGTGCAAATGCACCGTGTGAATTTATCATTTCCTTTGCAAAGCCAGGTTGGCGTCCTCACGATAAGCACATGTTTGAAGATAAATAATCACCTTTTTCCATACAAATTGAGTTAAGACTTGACATCGATAGACGAGACAGCAATGTATTGTACATTAATCTCCCTTTGCATTCAAGTACTTCTACCTAAATAAATTTGAAATTGAGTTAATGAGCGTTAACTGTTAAGTTTGGTCCTCTATTTTCTTTTTTTAAGAAAACATTTGGTTCATTACTTACATCAGATCTGATGTGTATTTCAAAATAATTATGACAGCTATATTTTCACAACACGTTACTCGCTCTATTTATTGAGCGTTTCAGCACCAGGCAACGGCAGGTAATCCAAAAATAAAACAGGGATCTAGACTGTTTTCCACTAGTGACATATCCATAAATTTAACGTGACCAATCTATATGCAAAGTTTGAAGTATTTTCTCGCAAAATATGCCACGTATGGGTCGTCAAGTGGTCGCAGTGCTACGCAACAGCCGCTTAAAAGTCCTTTTTTTCGCAACCGCCTACAATACATTAAACTCTAAAATTAGAGCGCTCTATTTTTGGAGCATTTCCCTACAGTGTCCTCAACTGATTTAGTGTATGCGATTTGCTGAGAGGAAGTTTAACTGCAGAGGTATTCAACTGATTGGTGCACAAGCATGGCACGCTCCCAATAGTGGTGGGAAAACACCGTTCATGAACCCCAAAATTAACATATGTGCTTGCTTTTAACTTATCCAAACTTCCAACTTTGAATTAGAAAATAATTATCGGTATTTCTTCTTAAATTTAGATCACATCAACTGTATTTGATAAGGGAAGCCTCAGATATTGTTGCAAAATATCAATAAGTCATTATTTCCCTTTGCTGATTTATGATGTGTATCCTCCTGAATACACTCTTGTCAATGATAATAGCCCGGTGAACGCAGCGACTACTGTGCCTTATTTCCAATTAAGCTTAGGCCGGACAGCCACCATGACGTCAGCCCCGGAACTTCACTTCACCACAAATTTGTCCAGCTGTTCACACCCGGTGCGGAGAACCAATTTAGGTGGTCCAGGCGGGGGTGTGTGACCTTCCCTGGCGACCACGGGGGAGCGGCCACCAATACTGGAGGCGGCCGCCGCGCGGCGCCGTGTTCGGACTCAAACTGAGCTCCACCTGCCGGCCTGAGGTCATCACCACGTCATAGTGACGTCACCTGACGCCGCCTTAAGTGTTGATATTGCACACATACAGACTCAAACGTGAGCAGGCTGTGGGCGGCGGCGGCGGCGGCGGCGGCGCTGGTCAGCCTTGGAGCCGCCCGATAGATAGGAAACTTGACTGCAGGCGGGCGGGCGGCCGGGCGGGCAGCCGCTGCCTGCTGTGGTCCCGGTCGCTTCCCGGTCCGGCTCGGTGCAGGGACTGGAACTGATGACGCCTACACGCCTTACCGGTCCACGGGCCAGGAGGTGGCAGTTTGAATTGGGCGCCAACCGCCGCACTGGACGGCGGGCCAGAAATCGGCGGCGGTTATAACGTGCCATGGGGCACGGTAAGTGGGCTATTTGTGGAAGATTGGCGATATGCTTGACGGCTTGTCTATTTAATTCAAATAACATCATAAGCATGTGTCGTATTATTGTTGCCATCAAGTTTGTGTTGGTATCTAATGCTGTGAGTTATTTTATGCAGATGGATCATAATAGAAACCGCGTGTGTGCTTGTTTTTTTCTTCTGATAAACTGGCTGAAGACAAAGACGTTTACAGACAGTAGGTAAACTTGGGAACACTGTACAGCTAAAAACTTGCAAGTTGTGATCTTTTAAATGGAAAATCGTTGTCAGGAAATAGGTATATTACCTATCATGTGTTTTGGGGCTACCATTTATAGACGAAAAATGATAATATTTTAAGTCACTTGCGGTATGCTTAGATATTAATTCGGTTAAGCATTCTCTAGTGAAATAAATATTCTCACTAACCACACGTAAATGATTATCTAAGACTATCATGGCTCCTTCCTCCTGCTTACAGTTTCAAGCGCTGCATACAAGCCTTAAACTCGAGTTTCACATGAATGGCAAAAAACGTGATATGGTATAGTAAATAGTTACTGATAAGAATACCAATCGTGGCAAACATACGTCTCCATGAACCCTCACGCTGAACTTGCACGATAAATCGGCTCGACTGCGCCTAAGTCTCCGAACAGTTAACAGTTCCGGCAAGACAAACGAAGAATAGCAATCATACCACCGACATGATTAAACTGTGTGCGTCAACATACCACTGCTAAGCCGCCATCCCTAGTCGAAATATTGTCCGAAAATGTTCCCTAGTCACCGACATGTTCTCGGTAATGTATTCCTCTGATCACCAGTAGCTGTGTCCAATCACCATGCCTGCTACGTCCGGGCTGTAGCCGTCTGCACTGTACAGCACTGCCCCATCCGACGCCAAGCGAGCCAGGTCCAGTCAGCTGGGGACGCTCGGAGGCTGAGTCCGGTCAGCTGGGGACGCGCGGAGGCTGAGTCCGGTCAGCTGGGGACGCGCGGAGGCTGAGTCCGGTCAGCTGGGGACGCGCGGAGGCTGAGTCCGGCCAGCTGGGGACGCGCGGAGGCTGAATCCGGTCAGCTGGGGACGCGCAGAGGCTGAGTCCGGCCAGCTGGGGACGCGCGGAGGCTGAGTCCGGTCAGCTGGGGGCGCGCGGAGGCTGCAGCCGTCGCCGGAGCAGATAGCAGTCATATGTCACCGAGCTCCCGATTTGGAGCCGCCGAGGAGGCCAGTATACGGGCGAGGAGGGACGCTGCGCCATTCACAAGCCTGTCGCCATGCGACTCCACCGATGACGCCACTCGAGTGCACACCTGAGTCTGTATCCGAGGGCAACGGTGAAAACAAGGATACGGGTAGAAGGATAAATGTGTAGTCCGTTTGTTACTAATACGTTTTGTGTAAGCCGCAATTCGTGAATCACGCCGCATCTTAGTGGTGCATTACTGCAGTATGGACATCTTCCTCGGATCGCAGCTACGTAGCGTCTTAGTGGTGCAGTGCTGCAGTATGGACGTATGCCTCGGTCGCAGCTACGTGCGTCTAGTGGTTGCAGTGCTGCAGTATGACTATGCTCGGATCAAGGCGGATCCAGGGGGGCGAGGCCATGCCCCCCCCAAACACCAAAATCGGCGCAATTTGACACATTTCCTGAGTTGTCGTAAAACTAAGCAACTATTACTTAGAGAAAGTTTGTTTTAAATCATATTGATACATAAGCAAGCGAAATCCGATGATTTTCAGATTATGCGATAATTTTTGGATTTGCCCAACTGTCAAATCACACTTTCTGGATCCCGCCAGATTGCCCGGAGCCGCTACGTAGGTCTTAGTGGTGCAGTAGCTTCAGTTGGACGTAGGCCTCGATTCGCAGCTACGTAAGCGTCTTAAGTGGTGCAGTGCGCAGTCTGGACGTATGCTTGGATCGAGCTACGTAGGCGTCTTAGGGGTGCCAGTTCTGCATTAGGCTATGCCTCTGATCGCAGCTACGTAGCGTCTTAGTGGTGCAGTGCTGCAGTATGGACGTATGCCTCGGATCGCAGCTATCGCTCGTGTGATCACTGGGTTTCGTCGAGAAATAGCTCTAGAGGATCGACATTTCACGGTATCCAGGGAGGATGGACAAACTGAGCGCGACGAACACCGCCATCACACTTCTGAAGCTAAATTATGCAGCTACTGAATTCCTGTCTCGTGGCATGAACTGCCGGAAGTTGTATCGTACGACGTACGATTTCGTACACTAGTGGCCAAACAAAAACACAACCGCCAATCTATGCCTGTAGCCGGTTTTCCACTCTCCTCACGTATGTGTTTGTGTGTGTATCTGTTTGTCTCAGGCCCGTAGCCAGACCACAGGCGGGTGCACTGGGTGCACGTGTACCCCCTGAGATCAGAGTGCACGCCCTGGCGCTACTCTGTGCACCCATTATACTTCAGGTATAGGGCTTTCCTGAGTTCTGAACTCGTGCCAGTGATTGCCTTGTGCACCCCCTGGGATTTGGGACTGGCTACGGGCTTGTTCTGTCTGTATGTGTGTGTCTGTCTGTCTGCGTGTGTGTACTGACCGCCGCGGGTCCTGCCCGTCATCCCGCGTCTGCCGCCGCCGACGCCTCGCTGCCGCTGCAGGTTTAGTGGTGAGGTGTGCCGGTCGGGCTGGGTCTGGAGGCGGCGCGCACGCGCTGGTGTAGTTGTTGTGCTGCCCGCTTCGGCTGCAGTCTCCCGCTCGGATTCGGCTGAACTGGAGGGTACCGGAGGCGTGGGGGGCGCGCGTGAGCGTGGCGTGGCGTGGTGTGCGCCCAGGTTGCGGTCGTAGCGTGGCGTAGCGTGGCGTGGCGCTGCGGCCGGACAGCGTGGCCGTGGCAGGACCAGGCTGGGCTCGTGTACCGAGTGGTGACGATCAGTGATAACCTCGCCACCTGGCCTGACAGCTCTCCGAACGGACAACACGCGGTGGTGGTGTGAACCGGTTTATGCTGAGGTTTTACGTCTACGCGAAATGATCCTGCGCTGTGACCTGTGAGTCTGTGGACCAGCACGAGACAAAGAGAGAGCCCAGAGTGGGAGAGAGTGCCGGAGCGGAGCAAGGTGACCTCTGACTTGACCCAGTGACCTGCGGCCGGTCGCCAGCCGCTGCGATGCCGGTGGGACGGATCTCAACCACAGCTGGCAAGCCGCCGCTGCCCAGCTCGCGACTCGGCTATAAATACGACCAACTGCCGCTCACTAGCTCCAGACTCGGCTATAGATACGATCAGCATCACGAAGGTACGGCTACCATCAGCAGGATGGGTCCTCAGTCCTAGTTCCTACCGCTGTCATACTGATTCCTTCCAGTAATGGTTTTTGTGGGAGATTGGACTACTACTATACGTAAACAAATCTATACCAGACACTGAGAAGCTTTGTTAGAAATTCAATTTCGCGTTTCCAGGAGTCACGAAACTTAAGTCGCTAATGCAAACTGGTTAAAGATTCGGGGCTTAGAAGCTAATGGATATATACTTTTACTACTGAAATCTTAACCAATTTACATTTACTTTGTTTCGCCTGTTTGAAACCAGCTCGCTGATTTGTGAAGTTTCACTTCAGTAAGAGAAACTTGCAGTGCCTGCAGACGTTACGCTATTTGCATTGTGTAGCCTTCTGGGATGTGTTGTTTATTACTTCATTTTAACAAGCTGGTAGGTATTTCAAATGTTGAGTTTTATTGAAGGACACAAAGTTGTGTGGCATCAGGCTTGTTATCAAACTGGAAATCATTCCTTACCATCCCTGCCAAGGAATGATTACTTCCTTGCCACATGGGTAGCAACGATGGAAGCATACGAACGTACGATAGATGTAATACAATTTGACACTGTATGTCATCGATAGAGCGTGCAGGATATTCCGAATTGAAATAAATATATAATCGTTTTAATAGCTTCCCACGGAAGACCAGCAATCAAGATGAGAAATTCGTCTGAGTCACATCAGATAAGACTAAATATTCCATCTCGCTCCTCCGAGAATGCCGAGTTTAAAGCAACCGCCGGCCTACCACATCTGAACATCACCCTAACCAGACCACGTTCCCTCCGAGAGACTGGAGATAACTCCAGAAACTTTCTCACGGTTCTGGGACTCAGAGATACCATCATAAGACAGTTAAATATACCTACCTGAGGGTGAGCAGAGTGCTGTTTCAGATCCTCCGCTGATGTTAAAGGACATGGTAAGAAGTGCACAGTGAAAATGTTGCTCTCATGTGTTGTTACAATCCTCTTTTGTTGAGTTGTATTTATCGGAAGATATACAAAGACTTTGTGGATTTGGTCCACGTCTGGTCCTACGCCTGTCCGAAAAAATAACCACTTCAACAAAGCACTGTAACTGCTATCTCCCCCCCCCCCGGCTCCAGTCCCTCCCCCTCTTGGTACAGCTGCTGCTGCAGGTCCGGTCAAGCTGAATGAATCGCTCCTGACGGACGAGCGAGGGGAGGGGGTGAGGTGAGGTGAGGGGAAGGTCAGGACCATCAGTGACGTCACGGCTCGCGGGCTATTGACGGCGGTGCTTCTGCCGAGGGTGGAGCTCCGGAGCGCCGGAAGGGTGGAGACACCTAACGCCCCGGCAGCGCCGGCGGCCGCATCAGATGACCACCAGATACGATCCCGCGCACAGGTGCAGGACAAGGCGGCACAATGAGGGGCTTCTAGAACACCCTCGCTCCACACACTGGAAAGGATGGAAGCCCAGCGTGCGTGGCAAACGAGCCGGCTTTTTGTGCGCTGGCGTGAGTGAGAACACTGAAATTGGCGTCGCCGTAGCAAACAACGGCACTGAGTGAAAACGTGGGAGCGTATCGTGACTGGAAGCCAGCGTGGTCACTTCCCGCGGCCGGTCGCACGACCCCCGTGACCTCTCGATCACTCCAAGTCACTCAGCCTTGCACCAGCCTGACTACAGACAATTGGCAGCTGCAGTCTCAGGCCGGCGTTTTCAGTGCGCTTGATGGGCAGCAGGTGTCTCCTCTGGTGTAGAGGACAGACATAAGACATATATCTTTGGATTGGATTAGAGTTGGGCGGCCCATGACGTGGTTTTGGGTAGAACAGTACTTCACTTCACTTGGCCGTCACATTGTCTATTCTGGCGCTGATGTAGGATCCTCAACCAGGCGAGAGTGCTTGCTCGCTGCCCATCGTAGCCACGTTAGGGACCACTCCTTGCCCCAACAGGCACCATGCTTCGTCACATATGAATACTCAATACAACGGACGCGTAAACTGTTTAACCGTAATGGCTGTCATTAAACGTTTCACGCGCGCCTGAATCCATCAGCCATAGCGTAACACGAGAACGCTCTTCAAAGTTGCACCTGAGTCTAAACAAGACAATGCACAACTGCGGCATGTCTAACGGGCATAAACAATCCCAGTAAAATCGGGCCCCGGTTTTTAATCGAGTCACGATTCGGCACGTTGAAGCCACGAAGAAAGCCTCTCTGGGACGGCGGTACGTGATCTGGACCATGGCGGTCGCCTATCACCGCTGACCTGCTGACGCCGGGCGGACGCCTGCTGGCGGCTGGCGGACGCTGGCTGGCTGGCGGCTCCTCTGAGCCATTGTCTGGTCCGCTGAGCTGAGTCAGCGGCGCAGGGCAGCGTTTCCACACCGTCGCCTCCGGCCGGGACGTGACCTAGCTGCAGATTGTGCCACACGCCGCGCGCTCGAGGAGTTGGGATCGGGGTACCAATCGTCAGCACGTCCGACGTTAGGCGCCAGGCGTCGCTATGTGGCTCAGGGTCTCTGGGGTCCCCTTACCGGGTCTAACGCTGGGTACACTCGTTCTTAATGTGGTCCAACGCTGGGTAAGGTACTGGGTCGTCTTCTGGTCCAACGCTGCGTGAACTGGCTCGTCACTTGATCCAATAGTGGTTCACCTGGCGCGTCACGTGCTCATACACCAGTCTTTTTTACTTGTCATGGGGCGCAGTGGTGAACCTCCTGACCTCCTGCCTCTCGAAACCCACTGGGTCTTAATGTGCTCCCCAATGTGGAGCATCAACATAATGTCTTGCCAAGCTGAAATAATGATCATGTTCAAATAAGAAGTACGACATAGTAGTGACACTTATTCTACATTCTGAGCGCGAGCTACTGAATGGCCATTTTTCTAGCCAAGCCTAGCTGATGTAAGCATCGGGTTTCAAGTGGGGATGTAAGACATGATGTTGACGTCTAGTCTGCGTTGTGGCTTTTACTATCTTCAAATCCATATTGATGCCACTCTGTTAGCATATAGAGCCGATCTTCAAATACAATGTGCACGTTCATTGCTAGATCTGCGCGATATGCTGCACAGACGCTCGTAATATCCTGCTATCACACACGCACACTCCGCCGTCCCGCCCCTCACCCGGCAAACACCTCGCCGCAGAACTTTCCTTTCGATTAGGCCGTGTGCGCGAGTCTTGCGAGTCACGTGAGGGCCCATTAGCGCCTAATGAGGCCTACACGGGCCCAGTTCCATCAGACGCGCCGACCGTCTGTCGGACGATCTCCTTCGTGCTGAGAGCAGACGCATATACCCATCTTCTGCATCAGGATCCAATGTGCTCGACGATCAAAGAGCCGGCAGGGGGTGGAGTGGGGGTAGCGCTGCGAACCGTCAGGGGGTGGAGTGGAGGGTAGCGCTGCGAACCGTCAGGGGGTGGAGTGGAGGGTAGCGCTGCCGACCGTCAAGGGGTGGGAGTGGAGGTAGCGCTGCGAACCGGAGGGGGTGGAGTGGGGGTAGCGCTGCGCCGTCAGGGGGTGGATGGAGGAGGAGGTAGCGCGCTGCGAACCGTCAGGGGGTGGAGTGGAGGGTAGCGCTGCGAACAGTACGCCCGCGAGTCTTCTGCGTCGGTCTTCAAGGCGCCCCACGATCACCGGAGCGGAAGCGGGCAGAGTGGGGAGTGGAGTCGTGGATAGTCGTGGCCCGTGGGTGAGACGTGATGCGGTGTGTAATGTGGTCACGTTCGGGCCGCCACGAACGGATCCACCAGCGGGCAGTGACCGCTGGCTGGTCTGTAGGTCCGCTGGCTGGTCTGTAGGTCCGCTGGCTGGTCTGTAGGTCCGCTGGCTGGTCTCCAGACCGCTGGCTGGTCTGTAGGTCCGCTGGCTGGTCTCCAGACCGCTGACTGGTCTGTAGGTCCGCTGGCTGGTCTCCAGACCGCTGACTTTTCTGTGGAGCAGGTGCCCAGTGCCCACTGGTCACGCAGAGGTGTCTGCAGGGGGCCGAGATGAGAGGCTGATGGCGGTTCGCAGATGGGCTACGAGACCAACCTCAGAATGTTGTATGAGTTGCTACAGTGACTTTGATACATCTTATCTCCATGAGGAGGAAAATATAATGTTGTAAACTATTGGTTAAATACTTTGAATGTATTTTCCCAGAAACGCGAGAAGAACAGATTGTTGGGAAAGAACATCAGACATCAGAAATCAGACAGACATGTTCCTATTCATTGATACCTGAGCGCAAACTTCCCCGATTATTTCATAAATTCCTGAATTTTCACATTTGCATGAATTGCGTTACACATTCCGGAGAGGCCTTCCGTGACTGTCTGCCACATAACTGGCTGTAACTTGCACTAATCACTATTTGATCTCACCACACTGCGCTTTGTATCCGTTGAATGGCAAGCGTATGTACTCAGCCGTATTAGGCTCTGACCGCTATTCACGTGGCTGAAATTCCCATCGAGTGACTGTTTGCGGCCTTCCCGTGCCACCGACCAGGGCAGCATGAGGCCACGTGTACCTGTCTGGACACCGATCTCTGCCATGGGAGGCTGAACACAGCCCTGACAGTGACCACTGCCATAAGATGCCGAACACAGTCTCAAGCCTCGACAGCGACTGCTGCCAGATGCCGAACACAGCCTCGACAGCGATCGCTGCCAGATGCCAAACACAGCCTCGACAGCGATCGCTGCCAGATGCCAAACACAGCCTAGGTACCGATTGATACCATCAGATGCCGAACATAGCCTTAGCTCCGAGCTTGTGTCATCGCTGTCGTGTTTGACATGTCTACAGGCCCTGCTCCCGCCGGCAGGCCTGTCTATGGGCCGTCTGCCTGCACGGCGCACTCGTCGACATGCCTGTCGATAATCCGTCTGACTGCAAGCATGACGACAGGCCCCGACGGCGTGCTGAATCGTGTCGCCCCGACATGGGGACTACTGTGTCTCTGTCGTGGGTTTATGATAGCGCATGTCTGCGCGCAAGTGCGTGACAGCCGTGCAAGAGCTGGTTAGCCATTGGCGGATCCAGAGGGGAAGCCATAGAGGCATCTATATAGTGAGATATTGGTGAAGAGTTAAGTGCTCCTAACTCCGGATCTATTGAGAACGTTACGAGGCGGTAGCTGGCACTGATGAGACAGCAGTGAGCAGGGTGCTCTGCGACTGACTCCACCTTCAGTGGGCACGATATAGTGGGGCGGCGGGACACGACGTCAGCGGGATATGGTGGGCTGGAGTGGGTGGGCTGGTCAGGACGACGTCAGTGTCTGCCGCTGGGAGCGTCATCAGCTGCAGCTGTCTGATGTCACTCTTCTGATGCTGGTTGGTAAGTAGGTCAGGTCATGTCAGATCAGGTCAGATACTGCCGTCAGGACAGGACAGGACAGGACAGGACAGGACAGGACAGGACAGGTCGGCCTTTAACCGGCGGCGCAGCTGAGCCCGGCTGTGGTCAGTGATACGCAGTTCTGTTCTGTTCAGACCGTGAACAATTCTGTTTGTTCTGTCAGTACGGCCAATTCGGGCTGTAAACACCACGGAGCTGTTCTGCTCTGTTCACCCTGTAGCTCAGCTGGCGGTAGTTCTTGACCTTCACCTCCGATCCGATACCACAGCCGGCCCCTTACCCACGCTTCACAATCTCGACTCCAGATTCTGGGCACTAGCTGCACATAATATCTCAAACCACAGCGCTCCATCGACCACCGACGGTTCTCAGTCTCAACACGAACCCCTATGTTATTGGCGACCTTTGACCTGTCACACAGTGGAGCAGCCGCAGCCCGCAGTGTCCATGCGTTATTGCACAGGATTGCACGTTGTGCAACCGTGCACCAACCAGGCTCTGATACTGGGAGCGCCTTCCCCGCACGGCAGACAATAATGGGTAGGCACCATGTTTCTATTTTTAGATGCAGGTCTGGTTAATTATGGGGCTAACAACGTACTTCGGTTGAGTTGCATCAAAGGTAGCGAGTTATCAGAGTAAGGGAGATGATTTTAAAACGACCGCAAACAGCTTAAATGAAATATTAATCCAGGAGAAGCCATCTTTGAATTCCGAGGAGGATTTTCTAAATTTGCTAGCATGCTGTCTCTCTGAGGACATTTTAATCTGCGATGTAGCTAATAATCTTATGCAGGCGTAATATATATTTCCCTGCTATGTTTACATTATCCGTTGAAGTATGCGGCGACTACGGCACGAACTAATAATAACGGCAAACTGCTTTTTGCAACCGTATAATCTACATCTGTCGTGGAAACTTAATCGTATGTCCTTTCATGTCGATCATAAACTTGTTAGGATACATCACTGTAAGTGAGGAGACCCTTAGCTGCTGGGCCATGTTATCTGCGCTATTACAGAAGGATGATCATCTCAGAGGCTGACGTCAGACGACGTTATTCTGTACAGTCACCCAATCTCGCTGACGTTATACGAGTATAAGTCTTGCGCTGAGGTGCAGGGCTCAATCGGAGCGAGTACTACCGATCCTCCTGCAACACCTGCAACATCTGCAACTTCTGCAACACCTGCAACATCTGCACTGGTACAGGGATCGGCAGACAGCTGCCGAACTGTCACCAGCGGACGACCCGTCACTGTCACCTGTTGACGCGTCACCAGCACCAGTCACCAGCCGCGTCACCAGCCTGGGGTAGAGTCCCTTGAATGACTGTGCACCACCACCCGTCGTTACCACGGCACGCCGCACCCTCCCCCGCACAGCTAAATAGGGCTGCGACAGCTCTCACTATCGTACCATCGCATCGCCAGCTTCCGCCGCACGAGACACGATTGATCGACAGATCAGTGACTGATGATTGATCAGTGAGTGATTCATAACGCATTGACGATCGTGTTCGTGCAGACATCCGCGGAGTGCAGGGACGTTCGTTTGGTGCCGTTGGTCTCTGCGTCTCTGGGTTAAAGTCGCGCAGGTTTTCTTTGCTGATTTGTGAGGGAAAGGCCCGCGCATGTTTGCGCTGATTTGTAGCTTGGATAAGCCAGATGCTGCTGGGTTTTCAACAGCGGATTGCTGTTGGTACAATGTCAGAGGGGTTGCTCTACCCCCAAAAACCAGTTTAATGGCCGTCAGTTACAATCAACGTGGGCTAAAAATGTGGGCACTTCGTGAGCCGGACAAAGTGTCCGCTAATAATGTACTGTGAAGTCTGCACGCTATGGTATTATGTAGGCGTAACCTTCGCAATCACGTCATGTTTGCTTCTTTTGGCGCAATGTTGACCCAGATTAGATTTCGCTGGTGATTTACTTGAATGGCATGAAACTTCTGGTTTATAAATGCTTCCAGCTGTGTAGAGATGATACAATTTTGCAGTCTTCTGTTAGTAAAAATTGTGTCCAAACCTGTCGGCATACATCACTGGCAATTGACAACACAGTACAGTTATTTTCAGTTGACAGGGGTCAGTGAAACCCCATCTGTGCATCATAGAACCCTTCCTCGCACGCGTCACCTGGTATACATCTCGGCGTTGTATCCGCTTATCATGCTTTGCTCTGTTGTCTCAACATTCTCACTAACTATGTTGAGAGCATTCGGCATAAACACATAACTCTGACGCTGCCATGCGTTGTGAACCTGCAGAGTCTTTCAAGTCCTGACTACAACTACACAAGCGACCAGAACACAGTGAGTTATTTGACCAATAATGACCACCCCTCTGTCTCCAGATAGGAGAAGTGACATTTCTGTCCCGGGATATGGAGATACACATCTGGGAATGAGGGCTGCCCTCTGTCTGCCCTCTGCTATGTCAGGCACGCATGCCTGGCATCGACTAGCTGAACTGATCCTTATCACTAGTTCACACACCGTCAAACACACACGCACACGCACACGCACACCACACGCACACGCACACGCACACGCACACGCACACGCACACGCACACGCACACGCACACGCACGCTCTGGCCCACATATAGTGACCTCAGATATCACTAGGTCCGATTCAGAGGCGCAGACAGACTATCGCCGACCGATCCTGTGTCCTGACAGGGAAAGCCGGCAGTGGAGCGTGAGAGAGAAATGGGGTAGACAGAACGAGATAGGGGAATGAGACTAGGGGAAGGAGAGAGAGAGAGAGCGAGAGCGAGAGCGCCTCTTTGAGAAAAAAAAATGGAGAACCCAGGGATAAAGTGTGTGTGTGTGAGGGGGGGGCGGGGGGGGGCAGTGAAACGTTAATCAGATGAAAAGTTGGACTCATGGAGAACCCCAAATCCCCGTATATATATTTTTTGTACATATGTTTTGGCTTCTCTCGTTTTGGCAAAGCCTTTGTCATCTTCTTTACCACTAAGCAAATACAAATACTTTAGCAAAAAAAATATACGAAAAGTGAGGGACCATGCCACCTCGCCCCCTGCCCATACTCTATACGTATTTCTCAGAACAAAAACACGTTATATTGTTATACTTCCTCTGTATTCATTTGTGTGTCAAAGGGCACAGCGTTGGGTTTCTACGCACAGTACATGCTTCTTGTTTTACTCTGCAACATAAATAATGTCTAGGGTGTATAATAGATCATTGCATTGACACCGCATCTGTAATAAATCCTTCAAATATACCCAGAAACAAACACTAGGAGATGTTCAGCCGTCCATCAGCATCATCTACCCGCGAACACTGTGCTGCCTAACACGGTCAGCTATTTTTATTCCGGCTCCTCTAAAGTCTGCTCCACACCTGGCCGGTGTACAATGTGTCCCACAGCTCACTTGCACGTATCTATCGTCCTCACACATTTCTGTCTCCGCTCCCCGTCCGCCCGCGGGGAGGCGGAGCGAGCTTGGGTCGCCGTGAGGTCATCACTCAGATCTCCGCAGACAAAGCAGCGCGGCCGGGGCGGCTCGGGGCGTCGCTCCGCAGCTTCAGGGGTGCAGCGTGGCTGCGATCCGTCACAGCAGCTCGTCGCCGCTTTGTAAAGCGGCCCGCTAAGAGGATTCGACACGGCTCGCTCTACTGCCGCCTCGCCGCCGACAAGGGTCGCGCGGTCGCTCGTTCGCCCAACCACCGACTGCGCGGTGATGCGGCATTTTTGGCGCAGTGCGGCACTTCTGACGCACCGCGGACGCCGCCGCGTCACCTGCTGACCTCTCCGGTTGACCCTGATTCCTCGGAGTAGTGGACGCCGGGGAGCGAGAAGGACAGGGCGCCCACGCGCGCGGCAGAAGCTTGGCGAGCCGCATGCCAGCTCGCCCCGTGTTTGGTTAGAAAGGAAATGATGTCATGGTGTATGCCCGCCGATCCGCCGTCTTTCGCGAATCGGACAGCGGATTTTCTCCTCGGGTAGAGATGCTGGGATTATGGAAGGAGGGCGTCTAAACTTGCTGGCTACATTGGATTTGAAATGCATGAACAGGAGCAACGGTTATTTTTTACGAAGTGTGCCACTGCCAGGCGTGTTGGAGGGAAAAGGAGAGCTTCTTCAGGATGCAGGTCGACGTTCGTATATGACGCCCACATGGGCGTTGGACGGCATTCCTGACATCGGTATTCCTAGTCAAACATGCCCCTCGCCTGTCCACCATTCACTGCGCTGTTCAGGGCGTGCTGGAATCCGTGTCGTCCACGAGCTTTCGAGTCGACGACACCAGTCGTAGCGTGCCCGTTTTTCCATCGTGCTGGGTTCCCCGAGTGCCTCCCTCCACGTGAGAACTCCGGCTCGAGGGCCACCATTCCTTCGGCATTTGTCACTTTTCAGATCGACGGCCGAGTTAGCGACAGTTTTGCTGGTCGAGTCGCCGTCGTGGAACGGCTGACAGTAATCAGATGTGTGTGTGCGGACCTACAGCGTCTCGTGAGCTGTCTGTCCGACCGACCGGCTGACCTCGGAACTGTAACACCCCCAGCACGAGGCGGCGCCACTCCAAAGCGGCCACGACGGACACGGACACCAACACCGACACGGACGCGGACATGAACGGACACGGTCACAGACAGCGGCAGTCGTGAGCTATTAGACCGTTCGCCATCAGCGCTTCTGTCGCGGCGGGTAAAAACGCGACAGGCCATTGTGTTGCAGGTGGATCAAAAGCAGAAGGAAGGGAGGAGTGGTAGATGAAGCGGTGCCGGTGCCTTTGGTGGTGATTGAACAGGCACGAATAACAACAGAACGTGAGAGGTCTGGAGTACGTTGATGTGAAGAATGTGAGGGTTGGATTAAACAGGTACTAGTGTTGGCTGGTGCGGTTGATTCTTTGGTCAGGGGTATGATCCGCATGACCACACTATTGTTTCCTGTGGTGAAACTGTGTACTGAAGCTGCCGTTATGAACACCGAAGATGGCCTAGCTATTATGCATGTTATCTTCCCTTCGATCCGATAAGTCAAAAACATTTGTGCGAAATATTCAAAACTGTATCTGCCGTGTTTGAGTGAAATTTCAGCCAGCTTGCACCGATGGAGGCAAGTTTCAACAATAGGTTATTCTCCATATACCTCGCCATGTTTTGTTTGCTTAGCCATGGACGATTTGCAAAGCGAATCCCGCGAAAATAAACTTTCGAAATAATAACCTTTTTTAGTTAGCAACCAAAAACATTCACTTTTCAGGCACAATCGTAAAAGCACGGAGACACATTCCTTAGTAGTATAAATTTGCCGGCGTCAGCCAGCGAAACAGTATACCTTACAACCTACAACCTATACCATACACCCAGGGACTATCATGGGTGCCCAAACCCCAAGCCCAACCCAGCCAAAACCCATGAACACCAACCCAGACCCAACCAGAATCGCCCATTCAAATCATAATATTGATACCGCATGGCCCATTGGACCCATCAGATAAGGCAATAATTATTTAATAAAATTCGCAACCATTACCTGTTGAACTTTGTTGTGTTGTTGTTGTTGTTGTTTTTGTTGTTTTCATTGTTGTTTTGAAATTGTTTTGTTTGATTTTGTTTTGTTTGTTTGTCAAAACATTGTTTTGAAAATGTTGACTTTCATAATATTAACGAGAAATAAATTAGGCACCTGGTGTGTTGGCTGCTGATTTGAACTTATCGAACACTGTGGTCAATTATCATATTGAAGGCCTAGCGATCAGACATGGTTAAAAAAATATTACTGGCCCTATTACTCTTACCACGATTTATTGTTGTCATAATAATGCCAAAGTCTATTGTTTAAAACCTATATCATATAAAAAAACATATTTACCTGTTAAACATCTGGTTGTCCAGTAAAAATAACTCTTAGCAACATTATTCCAAAATTGCCATATCCCATGCACACCCAGTACCCATGAAATAAAATGCATACCAACCCAGATATTTTGGAAGAAACTGAAGTGGGCACCCCATGGTGTGCACCCAGTCCATGATAAGTCCCTGGCAATACACCAGGGAGGCGACTATGTAAGT
>VOPJ01004387.1:55730-96804 GCA_014673585.1 Semibalanus balanoides
GGTGGCGTCTCCCTCTATGCCCTCCCGTCCGGTTGCGCGTCTCCCTCGGTATCCCTCCGGTTCGGTGGCGTCTCCCTCGTATCCCTCCGTCGGGTGCGTCTCCCTCTTATGCCCTCTGGTCGTGCTCTCCTTACTATCCCTCCGGTCGGTGGCGTCTCCCTCTATCCCTCCGGTCGGTGGCGTCTCCCTCTATCCCTCCGGTCGGTGGCGTCTCCATCAATCCATTCTTGGCTGGCGTACCTCCTCTCTCGGTGTGCGCTCCGCGCATTACTCTAGCGAGGCCCGTCCCTCGGCGTCTGACGGGCCGGTCGGTAATCCCGCTGGAGGAGCTCCCCGCGGCGGCGGCGGCGGTGCGGGCGGCCCGGCCCGCCTCTTCCGGGCGGCCGCGCGCCTCTCCATTGATCGGACGCCGAATTGCCGAGGTCAGGTCGGCCGGCGCGCGCCGCCCGCCGTCGTCAGCCACGCTGCGTCGCCGCCGACGCTAGCCACCGTCGTCAGTGGTCGTCGCTGGGTGACGCGGGGGCCACGCCGTCGGCGACCCGCGACGCTTTGTTCGGGCGCGGCCCGACTGTGGCGAGCTGGCAGGAGCCCGGTCGTGACACAGGTGGGTGCAGCCGAGACTGGAGTAGGGCGCGTTTGTTGGCGACCCCGGGGGCCGGTTCAGCTCACTGGGAAGGCCACAGAGCCCGGGGAGTGGGGACGACAGATAGGTGAGGTGGAATGGGGTGTTGGCACGGCGTGGGTAATTTTTTGCGCTGGTTTACTAGTGTAGTTTTTCAGCGATGTGCCGTTGGCATACGGTGATTGTGGCGGTGATTGTGGTATTTATTTGGTTACTGAGGACGAGGTATAATCAGTGATAAGGCACCTTATCAGCGGTTAGGAGCGCCAGAACGGAGGAGCTCACGGTGGTGTGGCGGACGGCGGGGTCGGCCGGCTCCCCCGGTCATAACACGGTAGACAAACAGGGGAGGCTGGGAAGACTGAGATCTAGGGAGCGGTCAGCGGATGGGGCAGTCAGTAACAGACAGCGTGGCTGTGGGGAAGTGCACGCTCACGCGAGCGATTTTTTCGGTTAGTGATAGAATTCCGCGATTACCCGTACGGTGTGGGTGTCGACGGTGTCGACGGGTGTCGACGTGCGACGTAAGCGTTTTTTTCGAGAGCGGCCCAGCGGAGGATAATTCCGGTAAGACAGTGACGTGCCAATGGAAGCTGCTGGCTTCCCTGACATGCCTCAAGACACCTCTATTGGTACGAGACTGTCGGGACGGCCTTGCGGGCTCCTACAGACACCTCTGTTGGACTGAGACTGTCGGGACGGCCTTGTGGGCTCCTGCAGACACCTCTGTTGGTCCTAGACTGTCGAGGCAGCCTTGCGGGCTCCTGCAGACACCTCTGTTGGTCCGCGATTGTCGAGACAGCCTTGCGGGCTCCTGCATACACCTCTGTTGGTCCGCGATTGTCGAGACAGCCTTGCGGGCTCCTGCATACACCTCTGTTGGTCCGAGATTGTCGAGACAGCCTTGCGGGCTCCTGCATACACGCTCTGTTGTTCCGAGACTGTCGGGAACGTGAACTTGCGGGCTCCTACAGACACCTCTGTTCGGTCGGAGACTGTCGTACGGCCTTCGGGCTGCCTACAGACACCTACCTTCTGTGGTCGAGAACTGTCGGTACGGCCTTGCGGGCTCCTACAGACACCTCTGTTGGTCGGAGACTGTCGGTACGGCCTTGCGGCTCCTACAGACACCTCTGTTGGTACGAGACTGTCGGGACGGCCTTGCGGGCTCCTGCATACACCTCTGTTGGTCCGAGATTGTCGAGACAGCCTTGCGGGCTCCTACCAGACCACCTCTGTTGGTCGGGAGACTGTCGTACGGCCTTTGCGGCCTCCTACAGGACACTCTGTTGGTCGGAGACTGTTCGGTACGGCCTTTGGGGCTCCTGCAGACACCTCTGTTGGCGGAGACTGTCTGAACAGGCCTTGCGGGCTCCTGCCAGGAACACCCTCTGTTGCGGTCCGCGATTCGTCGGGACGCCTTGCGGGCTCCTACAGTACACCTCTGTGTCGGAGATCTGTTCGGTTACGGCCTTGTGGCTTCCTGCAGACACCGACTGTTGGTCGAGACTGTCGCGTTACGCGCCTTGCGGCTCCTACAGACACCTCTGTGGGTACGAGACTTCGCGGACGCTTGCGGCCCTGCAACACCACTGTCATTGGTCGAGACTGTCGTACGGCCTTGCGGGCTCCTACAACACCTCTGTTGATCGGAGACTGTCCGTACGGGCCTTGCGGGCTCCTACCCAGAACACCTCTGTTGGTCGGAGACTGCGGCTTACGGCTTGCGCGGCTCCTACAGACAGCCTCTGGTTGGTCGGAGACTGTCGGTACGGGCCTTGCGGCTCCTGCATACACCTCTGTTGGTCCGAGATTGTCGAGACAGCCTTGCGGGCTCCTGCATACACCACTGTTGCCTTGGTCTGACGCTCAGGAGACTGAGGTGGGCCGATCGTCCTGGAGATCGGCGTCAAGCCCCCGGGGCAACCTGTGAGACCGAGGCTGACATTGCCCGCTGTGATGGGGTGTGATGCCGGCTGTGATGGGGTGTGATGCCCCGCTGTGATGGCGGCAGTCGTCAATCCAGAATATCTAGCTGATAGAAAGTAAGCTCTGCTTGGGGATTCGAAAATTGGCAGACTTAAATTAAACCCATTCTATCTAAAAAGCTTATATGAAGAAACTCACCGGAATCCATATTTAACCATCACAATGTTCCTACCAAGATTGTCTTAAGGCTGTCCATACAACATCGGCTCTGTATTGCGTAGTTACTGGTGGTGCCGTGCAGACATGCGCCAAGGCCAAAAAGGATCCAAGATCCACAAGATCCCACGACAAACATATTTTGCAGGACCCAGGATCCACAGGATCCAACTGATAGATACCGGGCTCCTCACGGCCGACATATTTTGTGGGGCCGCGCCGCCGCCGCGGCGTGTCGGTGGCCGACATGCCGACATATTTTCGACCGTCGGTCACGGGTGGTTTATATCTTAGTTATTATCCGTCATTCAACCGTCGACATCCATTTCAGATACCAAACAGCCCGGGATGTAAAAATGTTCAAAGCCTAAAACAGACACATAAAACTGCTACGATAAAAAGTTTCGGCGACAAAGCACGCGGTTCTCCCCGTTATATTATATTGGTGGATTACAATTCCAGCAGGCTAGAGTAGTGCTGTTCTGTGCCGCTTTACTGAACCTCGTTACATTGGCGTCGAAAGCGGGTGGGACAGGATGGCGCGTCCCCCGACTTTTAAACATGACACATGTTGGCGCTGCATAGAAGTACAGGTGCGGATCCAGGGGGTGCGTGGGCACGCCCCCCCCCCCATGAGCCGGGTCTCGCCTATGGCGCACTCGTAGGGGGCAACTTTTTGTATTGCTCCCCCTGGCCGAAATCCTGGATCTGCGCCTGAAGTAATCGCCTTTAGAATCATGTCTCCTGACTTTTAGTATATGGCAGCGTCACGGACATGCGTATGGCGTGTTCCAGCACATCGGGGCTGTACTGGTTAGCTGGGACGGTGTCTCTCCGGTCCGTATGGCTTGTTCCAGCACATCGGGGTCGTATATGGCTTGTGCAGCACATCGGGGCCGTAGATGGCTTGTTTCAGCACATCGGGGCCGTGCTCGTTAGCTGAGATGGTGTGTCTCCGGCTAGCTGCTGCACAGACTGTCAGCTGACGGCCTCTGTCGGTCTGTTGCCGACGGCCTCTGTAGTTCTGTTGCGGCTGCTGCGCGGACAGAACGATGCGTGACCTCCCAGTTCTCGGCAATGCTGGCGTTCGTTGTCTAACATTGTCAGTTCAAGTTGTAACCGTGGCTGCTGGGATTAAAGGAAATGGTGCATCTCTAATATTAGTTTTGAACTGCGGTAGCTAGATTGTCGGGCGTGCTGATGAATCTAAACTCTGGAATTTGTCCTTCAAAAACGAGTCCCGTTCGCACTGTCGTCAGCATGTTTGTCAGCTGGAATGCGTGACATCAGTGTCTACTGGTTTTGCGTCTTCCTGTCTGCGAGTGTCTACAGAAATGGCGCAGCATAGACAATCACCCCCGTACCAAGTACCTAATGCTTTTCATCCAGAAATCACCGATTATTTCAGTTAGATTGTGTATTTTCTATTTTCAAGCGATTGCATATTCGAATATTAAAAACTGTATACATTTTCATCAGATATCATTCAAACAATTGAGCGATTTAGTAGCGCTTTCTCTCTCTGCTGACGGGCTGACGAAAAATCCTGGCAGCCGCGTCAGCCGGCACGCACGGTAGATAGCTCGGTAGAACCGGCGCGCGACGTCACGAGTCACGGGACTTTGTGGTCACGTGAGTCGTGATGTGATGCGGGGCCGTGATTGGTGCTGACAAACGTGCTGGATGACAGCGCGAACGGGGCCCTAGTTGCTGAGTTTTAACGCAAAAGCCGTTGGGTATTATTGGCTTCATTGTAAATGGACAAATGTGACGTTTCGCATGCGTCATCAGAAGGTACTCCACTGTGATTTGTATACCACACTTGTTTTCGCTATTTGAACCGACTGCCACCAAATCGTACGTCGTACAGTATCATATACGACAGATCTGAAACATCATGTGGCGTCAGGCTTTAAAGGGAGTGTGCCTACTCTTTTGAAATGTCAAATATATGCTTCGTGAAAAAGACGCATTTTCTATGGGTGGCCGGTCGATGTTCATGCAATATTTCGATTAATGTTTGACTGTTTGTTTTTTGTTTACGTTGAGTTGACTCTTAGCTCGAAACATTATTGGCCATAATTTTGTCAATTGTATTTTATTCCCGATGGAAAATAATGCCGACACTCGTCTTGAAAAGACACGCCTTTCGAAGGGTAGCTCATATTCGTAGCTGCAATATTCACTGCATTAGAAGCACATGCAGCATTTATGAATGCATTTATGGACTCATGTGACTTCAACCCTTAGGTTTTAAGTAAAACAATTTTTCAATTTGAAACCGATTTCCAATTTAACATTGTTAATTGATGCTTCGTGAAGAGACGGATTGTGTTATGGGTGGCTGTTCGGTTTTCATGCGATATAGGTATCGATTAAATTTGTATTATGTTTTTTTAACGTTCAGTTGACGCTTAGCGCGAAATATTCATTGGATTTCCAACTGAAAATAATGCTGACGCTCGTCTTTAAAAAGCGCACCTTTGATTGATGGCTCTTACTGGTAGACCGCAATATTCACTGCAGTTCACTGCATTTACTGCACATCCACACATATATAATATATTTACATCCACCACACAAACGCACACCGATGAATATACATATAAACACATTTATGGGTAGGTATATCACATTTGTTTATGCACATGCACATTTATGAGTATGTGTTTCACGCAACTGATCTCCAACTCTACTCATACAAGGCCATAGTGCAAACATTCACACATTTTAAATCGCGACCAATATATCGCGAGACGCGACCCAGCGAACGAGGATGTAGATTTGTTGATATATTCTGGTTTAGGATAGACATTTGCCGTATGACGTCACAATATTTTGGTGACGCAAGATTCTTGTGACGTCTCATGAAAATATAAATATTTCTAAAATTATAACAAATGGTTACATTTTCGCACAAAATGAATACCAGAACCGTAATGAAGACGCTCTTTTCCATCATTACACGTGCATTTCCCAAGGTGCACCATTTCCTTTAAGTTACGTCTGACATGCTTAAGGTACTGGTAAATAAACGTCTTTGGACGTCTGCACGCATCACATACCTATGATTTGTCTGGAATTCTAGCGTCACCATACGGGCATGGGGAATGGTATGCGGAGCACGTCATGCTCGCGTCATAACGGCAGACATTCATCGGTCTCCAACCAGACCAGACATCAAAGACGGCGCCACCATAGGGACATGGGCGGCAGACTGCCACCACTTCAGTGACACTGCCCGGGTGGCATTGCATCATTGCTACCTCTAACATTTTAAGCCAACGTCAAACTTTTACTGGTGCTGCTTTGCCAAAGTTTGCCGACCGCTGTGAGCATATGGGACAGTTCCCTTCGTCGACCAATTTGAGCCTATATTGCTATTCAAACTATGCTATCTAGTTATGACCGTAATATTCGCCAATTTGACCGAAACTTTCGCCCTGTATCGGGTAATCTAACTTGACTTATCTAACCGAGAGCACGCCCATGCAACAGCTGTGCCGACGCCACTGGGCGGGGCACGAAAGGGTAGTGGCAACAGGCAGAGCAGGGCCAAGCAGGACAGGACAGGCAGCGCAAGGCAGGGCAGAGCAAGACAGAGGTGGGGAGGGTCAGTACAAATATGCGGTCAATATAGTCAATACATGTATCCATGCATATTCATGTCAGGCCTCTCTCGTCGGCATGATATGTTTTCTGATACCATGGAATTACAGTGAATGCGAAAAGGAAATCAAAACGAATCAAATTATCACATACAGTGCAATTGTATTGTTTGCCTGAGGCGTAACTTCCCACTTCTTTATACCTTCAACCAACATGTCCATGGCATGCTGCACGACGACGACTGCCTTCCCAGAGATTATTGCCTCCTCTAGAAACATTCCTCCTCTAGAAACATCCCACTGAAGCATCGTGCAAGTCGCGCCGTAACATTAGAAAGGACAAAACGGTCATATTTTGTAATTAAATATGCATCACATACCACATTGTATCATTGCATAATCGCGAGTTCTGACTAGTTGACTGAGTCACCGGCGCTGCCGTCCTCGCTGCTGCCGCTGCTGCCGTCCTCGCTGCTGCTGCTGCTGCCGTCCTCGCTGCTGCTGTTGCTGCTGCCGTCCTCGCTGCTGCTGTTGCTGCTGCCGTCCTCGCTGCTGCTGTTGCTGCTGCCGTCCTCGCTGCTGCTGCTGCTGCTGCTGCTGCTGACGTCCTCGCTGATGACCTCTCGTCCTGACGAGAGCGATGGCGAGAGCGATGGCTCAACCAGCAGGACTCGTGCATCCGTCAGTAGAAGTTGACGACTAGCAGCTCTTACGTCACATCTCGAGGGTGCCGTTAGGCTGCTTATAAGGGGTCACTGGTTATGAGTAGCTGCTCAAAGTCCAAACACTTCAAGTCTTCTTTGTCGGTCACACCTGGTGGCTTGAGAGAGAAAATGATTGCACACCAATGGGCAATGTTGATATCACCGGCGATAACGTGGCATCCGCAACGCTACTTGCCTATCGCAGTGCCAGCAACAAAGAATGACAAAATTGCAATTGCTCTCGAAATCGCACATTATCGCAGATTAACTTTTATCAAGGCTTCTGGTAAAAGATACATTGTGCAACGCTCTGGTGCTTAATTTAAACCTGGGATCAGTTGGGCATTTTATATCGTCCTTGATAAGCTTTGCGTTTTAAAATTGTGCGTTACATTTTCTACGCTTTTAAAAAAGAACGCCAAATTGGTTTTAAACGAAATATTATGTTTTCTAGCCTCATTATGCAGTCAATATTTCATTTTTTAAAGATGCAACCCTATTTATATTTACTACTACTGAGTGATTTATGATATCAAATATTCGTCCTGGAATATTGTGTACGTCAACAGCAGCGCCGGCGCGTGTCCACCGTGTGATTCCATCGTTCCATGTTCTGACGCATGCCACGCTTAGACTGTTCATGACGAAAGATACAACATGCCGAAATCGTAACCTGGGGCCAATTATTTGCCAGATAGTGCAATTGTTACGCCATTATTAAAAGGTTGCCGAAATGAATTGTATTCGGTTCAGCCGTTCCTGTGATATATAATAGGGGTGTGCACGTGAGCACGTGCCCCTGACTAGTGGAAAAGCGACGGCTGAGGAGTCCTTTACCACACACCGAATTCGAACACAATCAGCCCAACCGTTGCGAAGTTTTTGCGACAAAACACCTTTCAACACCTCTCACGCGGCATGCGCCACGCGCAGTGGAAGTCACCCACATGAGTCGGCTCTGGTATCAAACAGGGTAGGTTGGATAGGGCTACTCAGCAAATAAGCCCGCTTGTCTATCGGACGTGCGGTTGGAAAGATATGAGCTTCTCAAAAGCGTCGCCACGGGTTGGGTCGGGTCGGGTCGCTCTCAATCAGATTTTTCCCATATACCACGTAAAGACGATGGCTTGTGGCTATTGTAAATAGCCTCCAGCCTGCTCAAGGGCCCTTACGACCTGGCAAGGGACTGCGCTGGCTGCTTTGTCGCCTTGCCGACATGCTCAGGGGCCTTTCCGTCCTGCCCTGGGGCCCCTCTGTGCTGACAAGGGGCCCATTCGATGTGTTCAGGG
Organism: Semibalanus balanoides; assembly: GCA_014673585.1. NCBI lineage: Eukaryota > Metazoa > Arthropoda > Thecostraca > Balanomorpha > Balanidae > Semibalanus > Semibalanus balanoides. The sequence continues at coordinate 64,099 of VOPJ01004387.1, forward strand.
GGCCCTCTGATCCGCTCAGGGGCCCTATAGCTCTGGCCAGAGGCCCCCTACATGCACAATGGCTTTTTTGAACGTCCAAGGAGCCTTCTGGTCTGTCAGAGAGGGCCCTGGTGGCCCTTAATGATCTCTGAAGTGCTCTCAACTCTCTCAATATTACGTTTCCCGTGGTCTTCCGACTCTTAAAGAGCCCTCGACACTGCGTTTCGCGCGATCTCGACCCTTTTCGGTGCGCTGCGCACACCGAAAAAGGGTCCCCCTGGCCTCTAGGGGGAGGGGGCGCTCCGCCGCCCCCACCCCCTTGGCTACGTGCCTGCGTTACAGTGTGCTGCTATAGATTGTTCTGCATTACAAACAGCTGATGCACTACTGCATGTAGGCTAATCCACATTCCACATGGCGAACGGGTGATTTGGTACATTATGTGACTGTATGTAGGCTGTTCCGCATGGCGAGCGGGTGATACTGTACAGTATGTTACTGTATGTGGACTGTTCCGCATTACACACGAGTAGTGCGGTACAGTCTAAGCGTCAGCTGTCAGCATTGACTTTTCGTCTGAGGACCAATCTGCAGACGCTATGGAAATGCAGTGAGGTCTGACGGACATTGCCACCTTTTGATGACCATTTGTACAGCAGATGGATTAAAGCGAGATGGTTTAAAGCGGTTCTTTCTTTTCGAGCCACCCGCTCATCATGCTTCCCAAGTCCCAACATCGAGCCACCCGCTCATCGTGCTTCCCGACATCGAGCCGTCCGCTCATCGTGCTACGTAGTTCGTAACAACGAGCCACCCGCTCATCGTGCTTCCCAACATCGAGCCGTCCGCTCATCGTGCTTCGTAGTTCGTAACAACGAGCCACCCGCTCATCGTGCCTCCTAACATCATCGAAATTTCCACTGTGCATGTCCTTGTGTGCGTATATATGATGGTATTGTGAGAAAAAAAACACAGCCTGATTTGGTGTGTTAGGTGAGAGGTCATCCATTTTATTATTATTCAAGCAATCCAATTTGCGTAAGAGTTTGGTCAGTAAATACATATTTACATGAATACGAAATGAAGTGTGCATGACATTGTCCAAATATACCTACGGAGTTATGGAGTTGCTTCACGTACACCGTACCGTATGGTTAGCAGACATAACAGCACCCCCTCAAACTGTCTGTCACCACGTACACCCCCCCCCTGCAGTGCTCGTGGACACAGAACACAATTAAGGTCCTTGTCTATCCCTACATAACCGTATTCTTAGGCGAGAGTGAGAAACGACCGAATGCATTCGAAACTGCATTTCGAGAGCTTCAAATTGATATATTGATCAACTATTGGCTCACTTTCATCCATTGTCCTTTTTAAGCCAATTTGTTTTTGGCGCTTTACGTGAATAACATACGATTTTTTGCTATATACAGCCATAGATTAGGTGGGACAATCGTCAATATATCAATTTGACAGCTCCAGTAAGCGTTTGAAATTCATAATATTGGTCGTTTCTTATTCGCCGCAAACATACACTAATGAGAAAATAGGCCGACTTAAGTGTGTGCCATAGCAACTGTGGGTCTCTTGTGCATACGCCATATGGTTACAGACATAAACACAACCCGTCAAACTGGCCCGTTGCCACGTACACACCGTCGTATGGTTAGCAGACATAACATCACCCCACCAAACTGGCCCATGTCAACGGTCTGGCGGGGTTAACAGTGTCGATGTCAACAAACTTGTATCAGTGGCTGGTCAGCTTTATCCATTGTTGGGCTTGCGTCACATATTCGCAATTCGCATGCCTTATCGCCGTGGCGAGGAAATGCTTTAGGAACGCTGGACTTAAATGTTCATGGGCGTCGTCACCACTGGGGACACTAGGGACATTGTCCCTAGTAGTTTTCACTTATTCATAATATGGTCCAATGTTTAAGTACACGTGCACTTGGATTTGTCGCCACTAATTTGACATATGTCCCTAGTAACTCGGAAGCCGTGGCGACGCCACTGTAAATGTTGTATGCATGTCGAGTCGACCGACTGTTTCAAAGTCAATGTTACTCAATGTACAGCGAAAATAAAGCTGTGTTGGCTTCAGGCTTGCACTGGCTTGGCCAAGCACAATAAGCGACTTCCAGTAGCAGTCGAGTAATCTTACCATCAATAAAACGTGACATGAAAATATAACCTTAAATACAAGACTGGAAAACTGAATATATGACAGTGTCGTGCTGCCTTAAGACTAACTGCCATCTGATTCGAGCCGGTCTTCTGCATGTGACATGCCGTCTGGCGCACCTTTTATTCGAGCCGGTCCTCTGCGTGTGACATGCCGTCTGGCGCACCTTCGATTCGAGCCGGTCCCCTGCATGTGACATGCCGTCACGGAATCAGACCAAGCGAAGCGAGACATGGGAAAATGTGGCAGCGACATATGGGATTTACCACAGCTCCTCCAAGCTTAACGAGCTTACGTGAAACATCCATAGTCTTTCCTTTTAAACGTCAAGTGTTATGGAATTTCTATTTTTTAATCTATAATCGAATTTCAGTGCAAGGATGTTTGTGATACTCCATGAATGTTCTATTTAATTTATAACCTATTGGTGGCAGTATTGCAGCTGGCGATTCACACTTTTTGATGTAACGCAATTTCTTTCACATTCATTCATATATTTTTTTAAGAAAATTATATTTAAAAGAGATAACAAATATTGTCAACTTTCTCAACGAACTCTGATGTAAATCAGCTGTCAGAAACAAGCAAACAAAGCGACTTTTTATTGGTTTTGGGCATTGTGTCTGACCTTTTTTGGGATTTGACCCCAAAACCAACGTTTCTTATCTGTAGATCCAAGTGGTGGTAGTTGGGGGCGCGGGGGTATTCACAGATCGGGTTCACTCGCACTACTCGTGCGTTGGTTGTGATGGCGGCGGCGGCGCGCCCTCCTGGATCACCCACACCGTGATCGGGCGCGCTGTAAGTCAGCCTGTGCAGTGGTGCAGTGTGCAGCTGAGCTGGTTGCCGCCCACGGTCGTTACTCGACAGGCCGGCTAGCAACAGCAGCAGTTCACAGCAGGCAGGCCGGCCGGCCACTGTGCCGCGGGCCCGCAGCAAATATCGACACAAGTGGGCACTGTTCAACTGCGCACACTTCTGAACTTGTGTCACAAAAAACAACACACATGTGCACACATTGAGTTATTGAAGGTATCAAAAGCGTCTGAATCAATCAAGTCCAATCAAAAGCAATGAAAAGCATCTGAGGCCCTCGGATATTTTCAATAGATGACGTCAATATTTAGTATTTACCGTTCTATACTTTNGGCCACAGCGGACCACCACAGGCCACAGCGGACCACCACAGGCCACAGCGGACCACCACAGGCCACAGCCGACCTGGGTAGGTAAGTGTCTCACAGGCCACAGCAGACCACCACAGGCCACAGCGGACCTGGTTGGAAGTGTGGGCTCGCTCTCGCCGTTTTGGTATCTGTGTGAGCTCCGCACGTCGGCTGCGCCGCCACGGTTCTTTGTCCATTGAGCTGGGCATGAGATCAGACCGTGCCCTTTTGGACGATATTATCTTTCCCTCTTTCAAAACTTAAAAAATATGGTTTGATCCTTTACCATAACATCTATTTTTATATTAGGTATTCTATTTCTATGCATCTTATTCTTGACAGACGTTTGCATTGCTTATTGCGCCACTTGCTTCATTTGATGTTACGGTGCTGCTGTGGTTGAGCAGCGGTAAGCAGCCATCCCTCCCCTCTCTTCGCCCTCTCCCCTCCCGCTCCCCTCCCCCCTGCTCCCCTCCCCCTTCCTTCTCCCCTCCCCCTACCCCCTCGCTCCAATTTAGGCTGAACCGCCACCGGTTAAAAAAACACCCCTGGTATTTTGACAATTTTCCACATATGACCATGCAGTTTAGGACATTTAAGGCTAGCATGTTATGCTTTGTCGAATTCTGTTGTCATATTCAGAACAGTATCAGCATGATGGATGTACAGCAGGGGCGAAGTTTCTAAGGAAAAGAAAATGCTGAGCTGGGAAAAATCGCTTTAAGTACCATCAAAATCCACAAAATACAATTTTTACCCGGATTTGACCCACTTCTTTGTCGATGTTGGGGGGATGGATGCATTTTTTTCGTTTGTCCTACCGAAGGGCTAATTTATTTATTACTCACATATCCAAATCAATACAAGCATCGATACAAACACCACTGCAAATGATCTCACTCAGATGGTCGGGAATCATACCAGCATCTCCCTACGGTTCTCTGTCCATCACTCCGACCCACATCAACGTAGCCTGGTCGTCACTCCGACCCACATCAACGTAGCCTGGTCGTCACTCCGACCCACATCAACGTAACCTGGTCGTCACTCCGACCCACATCAACGTAGCCTGGTCGTCACTCCGACCCACATCAACGTAGCCTGGTCGTCACTCCGACCTCACATCAACGTAGCCTGGTTCGTCACCTCCGACCCGACATCAACGTAGCCTGGTCGTCCACTCGACCCACATCAACGTAGCCTGGTCGTCACTGCCGACCCACATCAACGTAACCTGGTCGTGCACGCGACGCCACATGCAACGTAGCGCTGGTCGTCACTCCGCGCCACATGCAAGTAAGCCCTGGTCGTCCTCCGATCACATCAACGTAGCCTGGTCGTCACATCCCGACTCACATCAAACGTAGCGCTGGTGCGTACACTCCGAACTCACATCAACGTAGCCCTGGTCGTCACTCCGACCGTCACATCAACGTGGCGCTGGTCGTCACTCCGACTCACACCAACGTAGCCTGGTCGTCACTCCGACTCGCATCAACGTAGCCTGGTCGTCACTCCGACTCACATCAACGTAGCCTGGTCGTCACTCCGTCACTCCGACCCACATCAACGTAGCCTGGTCGTCACTCCGACTCACATCAGCGTAGCCTGGTCGTCACTCCGACGACATCAACGTAGCCTGGTCGTCCACTCCGACCCACATCCAACGTAGCCTGGTCGTCACTCCGACTGACATCAACGTAGCCTGGTCGTCCAACTACCCCGACTCACATCCAACGTAGCCTGGCCCGAAAACCACAATACCATGAAAACAACACACCACAGTCCGCCGACTCACATCAACGTAAGCTGTCTGTAATATCTATATATCTCTATTATGAAAAACAACACACCGCCACAGTCCGCCGACTCACATCAACGTAGCCTGCCGAAACACAATACCATGAAACAACACACCACAGTCCGCCGACTCCCATCAACGTAGCCTGCCGAAACACAATACCATGAAACAACACACCACAGGCCGTACACACTGCAGGGCTGGAAGCAAGTTGGGAAGGGGGGGGGACTGAAGCCCTCTAACTGAATCATGGACGGCGCCACTGCGGGGCAGCATTCTTGACATTATTGATGAGCCCCGCTGTGGAAAAGCAGCGGGGGCAAAACTATGTTTTTGCCACCGCCGGAATTTGGTTACTGGTGAACACAAGCTGCCAAGTAAACTGCCAAGCGTCTAGTAATGACTATAAAATAAGACCCTCTCCAAGTGTTTGTACTTATTGCACTTATCTAACATTAATGAGACGGAAATGTCAACTTATCGCGATGGTATATTCATTATGATCAGTATGACACGTCCGGTATCCACTGGACGATCTTCTAAAAAAAAAATTGTAGATAGGGGGCAAATCTAGTTGTGTATTTGAATTAAAAAAACACAATATTGAGCTAGGGTAGCGGGCTGCCAGCCGTCAGCGAAAAATGTTGACCGGGGTTGAGGGGGGTAAGCAGACCATCAGTCAGTCCGTGAGACGTTGACTGAGGGGGGGGGGGTTAAAGCCTGTCGTCAACCCGTCAGCAACTTTACGTCCGACTGTTTTTTGGGGAAAATCATGGTTTCAGGACCTTTGGGGGGAATATTTGTATCTGGTGCCATAGATAACAGTAGACCTGGATTTGACACGAAATCAGGTCACTGCAGTAAGGGGCCGAAAATATAATTATAGCATCGAGAAATCGCGAAACACAGATGCCATCCCAGATCAATATTTCGGCAACCAGGTGTCTGATCACCATGCGACAAACACAAACGTGTAGATAAATTAACGGGCTAGCGTATGCAGTGTAATTCTGAGAATAGCGCGTGGTGGGTGCAAAATTAATCGCTACATAAACGCAAGTTTGTGGTTTTATTTCGACTTTCACTTTTAATGTTATCTAGCTCCGACCTGACTATTCGTTACGCAAATAGATAAAACATAACGTAATTTTGAGGAAGGTACCGTTTTTATAACGCCATTGTGAAATCTAGGGTTTCATGTTAATATTTTCAGTGTTAAATGCATCTATGATATAAACACTGACTACCTTGGAATACCTTTATGGTTGCACCGCTATACCGTCAATATCAGAGAGTGTTAGACGCTAGAAAGTTATATAGCTGAAAAGCGCAATCAATTCTGACCAATACATATCAAAAACTTATTCATATTTATCAATATCAAGGTTAAAGTAACAGCTTTATCAAAACGCTGCAACACCAATTTCGGTCGGCATAATTTACGTCGGCAAAACTTTCATTAACATTACAGCAATTAATTTTTGTCCCCATACTGCAGTGGCCTGACTTTCGTGCTAAATCCAGGTCTACTGTTATCTATGCTGGTGCATTTGATTTTGTTTCGTCAACACAGCCTGCTCAACACGAAAATATAGATTAAAGGGAACATAGCACCTTGGGAAAAGTATGAAGAATGATGGAGAAGAGTGCTCTGATCACGGTTCTGGCATTCATTTTTGGCGAAAAAAAGTCGCAATTTGGTGCAATTGGAAAAATATTAATATATTTGCATGTGACGTCACAACAATCTTGCGTCACCAAAACCAGTTGTGACGTCACAGAGGAGGCAGCTGAACGGCAAAAGATGCTCCGTGTATCAATATATGTAAAAAATAAACAAACCTGGCGTCGCTGGTTCTCGACTCCGGCCAATAATATATGGACGCGATTTAAAATGTGTTAATGTTTGCACTATGGTCTATCCTAAGCATCTTTTGGTAATTTTGAATTGGAAATCGACTCACAATTGACAAAGATAGTTACTTAAAACTATATCCACACCAGAGTGAATTAACCTATTGTGTGATTTGGTGAATTTGGGAGGTGCGTTGCTGAAGTATTACCTTATTTTCAAATACAAATCCAATGAAAACTGACAAGGGAAACTTACAACCATTTCGAAATTGACAAGTCCAAGGCCCTATATAAGTCGATACCTTTCCGTGGCGGACAGGGAGGGCGGTTCAAATCAAGGCCGTATATACCGTTCAAATAGCGAAAGCGAAGTGCGGTGGAAATCACAGTGGAGTAACTACTTATGATGTATGCGAAACGTCACGAAATTTGTCATTTTAAAATATGCCCAAATATGCCCAACGGTTTTTGCGTTGTATCTCAGCAACTAGGTCGTTTTGGAAGGACAAATTTCAGATTTGGAGGTTTCTCAGTACACCCGACAATCTGGCTATCTCAGTTAAAAACTAATGTTAAAGGTGCTATATTCTCTTTAACGCAAAAACGAAAGGAGCAAAAGCACAACAAATGTTTTGTATCACTAAGTACTCGCAGCACATTTTTTGCATTTCCTCAATAGTTGTACTTCAAATTATAGAAAGCTGTTATTTCATTTTCAGCATAATTTGTTATTATTTTTACACCACACAAGTGCATAAGATATTTATTGCGCAGAAATTGAAATTATGAGGCTATTATTGTTCCTAAATGAGGTACTGAAAGCGTTCTGAGATATTTTAACCGATAAGGACACTTATCTTTTGTCACAAATCTGGCTTTTACACTCAGGCTTTACAAGTTACACACTAGTCTTTTGCAAGATGGATTTTTTGCGCTGTAAGGGTAACATTTTCAAGGATTTTTTTTTTTTTTTAGTTTTTGGTAAACAAGCTTCAGGATGAACTTTATCCCTCGCCCTTTACGGGCGAGGGATAACTGCGTGACCGTGGAGGGGTACGACCCCCCTTGGCGTCTGGCCCCTAATTGAGCTAGAGCTTCGATTTAAAAACGAGGGTGCTGCTTGTGACAAGAGGAAGCCATTGGCATCTGAATTTAAGTCCTGGGTCATTAGGTGACCTCTGAGGTCATGTCAAAGCCAAAATGTCATTAAATCGTAAATGTGTAAAAAACGAGAAATTATCGAGCTAAAATCGTACAGGAGCATCTTTGAATGCTAAATAGACGCCAAATTTTAAATCAGCATCATAATGACCTAAAAACTGCCAAATTCGAAAAGGTAGTGTCAGATCATTTGAGGTCAGTGACATTGGTTGACATTTGAAAGCGCATGACCCCAGTGGAACATATTAGCATGTAAAATAATTCCTATAATTGAAATCAACGTCACAAACTGCACTAAAAACGGACAGAATAAAAAAAGACATCTGAGGTCATCGGAGGTCAGTGACCTCGGTTGACCTCTGAAAAGGTCAATAGAGATCGCAATCTTTGCAGAAGCCACCAACTTCACCTAAGAAACACCTTTGCATATGCTCCCTGAACAACGAACACTCGGAGAACTGCACATGTTTTTCAAGTGTTACTACGGGACGCCAGTTTCGCCAAACACGACCTTGAGAAACAGGTCAAAGGTCATACAAGTTGGAAGCTCTAAATTTGCAGAGCATGTGTCAAATTGTTGCAAAGTAGGGTACTCAAAGTTTCGTTGCGATCGGTTGATATTTACGTGAGTTATTCTGGAAAAACCGAGTGGGTGGCATCCACCCCCTACACTGGCGAGGGTTTTAACATGTAATTTTTTGCTAAAAATGTTTCCCATGGAAATATTTAACCCAAAAATATCATGTAAAATATCAATTATAAAAAAGTTCATCCTGAAGGTTGGTTACCAAAACATAAAAAATATTTCCGTAAAATTGTTATCCTCACAACGCAAAAATCCATCGAGAAAACAGCTAGTATAAAGTTATTATTACGACTATGAGCACAAAATCACCAAGTCATTGCAACGCTACAAAACCAAGTTAACAAACGAACAACAATTAATATAGTCCGTAGATGACTACTGCATGAAGTATCTACTATAATAAATATATTTTGTGATAATTAATGTTTTACAATGCACTTATACACCCACCAAAGCAAAAACAATTGATACAAGGGTGGACATTTGTATTTTACAGAAAATTCAAAGAGATAAAAACAAAATACGGATACCTACACACAGTTAGCAGTAAGCACTCTCCAAAATCTGTTCTGATTTCAGGGGTTGAAGCTTTATCTTAACTTAAGTGATACCTGGCAACCAATATCAGTTAGTCCCCGCTGGATAAAATCCGTGGCGCCGCCCCTGAACTGAATAGGAAACTACTACACCCTGATGTACAGCACGTATGCAAATATCCTAAGTAATTTGCATTATCCCACTGTAAGCACTGGATTACTATGTCGTGTGTGCCATTTATTATGTATGTATGTATATAACTGTAGTGTTTTTTTTTTGTTTGTTTTTTTTGCCGGCGTATGTATACAGATGTATATAGAAACATCATGCTTACATCCATACATTGTAGGCACCGTATAACTGTGTCAAGTTGTGTTGATTATGTATTAGGTATTGGGCACATAATTGTATATTAAGAATATTTATGTGACAAATGTTAATCGAGTGAAGGGATGGCCTTGTGTTAATCTGATTATTCGTGTTTTTTAACTTATTTTGAACTAAGAAACGAATAAATACCCGACGTTTCGCATTTATTGCTTATTCACAGTGGGTATTTATTCCTTTTTAGATTTTAAAATTGGGTTTAAGGAGCGTGAAATTGTTAAAATTAATATAAGGCTTCCTTTCACTCGATTAATAATTGTATAATATTCATGACTATAGTGGAAGGAATGAGATCTTCGCGCACTGCGCAGGACGCATTTGCCCATAGGAATTGTGTTTTTGTTTCTTGCCAAAATGTTCATTTTGAAAACGGCGCAAGCGAATATATCAATGTAATTTTTGATACTTATTTTAAGTGTAATTAACATATAACATGAGCAGAAGGCTATTTTTTCACATACTCATATAATAGTTAGCACCGGTTATGATTTAAAACAATTGCTATTTCCTCAGCATGCAACTTTAAAGTGGCATCAGCTAACTTTGTCACTAGTTATCGTCGGTAAGTCGTTCAACATCGCCCTTACATATACGATCAATACTGGAGCGGAAAAATACTGTTCAAGCGTTTGTCGCATAGATTCTGTAACAGACTTTTGCAACTTTATCCGATAATCCAACTGGGCTTAGTGAGCTTAAATCAAGTCTCTCGGGCATTACAGTATGGTGAAGTTGTGTCTTCGCACGAAATGCCAAGAAGTTCGCCATCATTCCCCGTCACTCACGGAACACTGTGCAGTAGACGTTTAAATCCCTGCTCTGCTCCAATTATGTCCCCTCTCACCATCTCACCATCTCACCATCTCACCATCTCACCATCTCACCATCTCACCGTCTCACCGTCTCACCGTCTCAGCCGTCTCAACCGTCTCAACGTCTCACCGTCCTCACATCTCACCAATCTCCCATCTTCACCGTCCTCACCGTCTCACCGTCCTCAACCGTCCTCACCGTCTCACGTCTTCGCATCTCGCGCATCTCGCCAACATCGCCATCTCGCCATCTCGCCATTCTCGCATCCTCTCGCATCTCGCCAATACATCGCCATCTCGCCATCTCGCCATGCTCGCCATCTCGCCATCTCGCCATCATCGCCATCTCGCCATCTCGCCATCTCGCCATCTCGCCATCTCGCCATCATCGCCATCTCGCCATCTCGCCATCTCGCCATCTCGCCATCTGCCATCTCGCCATCTCGCATCTCGCCATCTCGCCAATCTCGCCATCGTCGCCATCTTCGCCATGTCGCCATCTCGCCAATCTCGCCATCATCGCATCTCGCCATCCTCGCCATCTCGCCATCTCGCGCATCTCGCCAAATCTCGCCAATTCGCCATCTTCGCCATCTCGCCATCTCGCATGCTCGCCACTCGCCATCTCGCCTCTCGCCAATCTTCGCCATCTCGCATCTGCCATCTCGCCATCTAGCCAATCTCGCCATCTCGCAATCTCGCCATATCGCCATCTCGCCATCTCGCCATCTCGGCCATCTCGCCATCTGCCATCTCGCCATCTCGCCATCCTCGCCATCTTTCGCCATCTGCCAATCATCTTCCCTCCTCTCCTCTCTTCCTCTCTTCTTCCTCTCTCTTCCGATCTCCTTCCGCATCTTCTTCCGATCTTCTTCCTTCTCTTCCTCTCTTCCTCTCTTCGTCTCTCTCCTCTCCTTCCTTCTCCTTCTCCCTCCCCTCTCCTCTCCCTCTCCTCTACCTCTCCCTCCTCCCTCTCCCTCTTCCTCTCGCTCCTCTTCCCTCTTCCTCTTCCTCTTCCTCTTCCTCTTCCCCTCTTCCTTTCCTCTCCTCTCCCTCTCGCTCTCCTCTCCCTCTCCTCTCCCTCTCCCTTCCCTGCTCCCTCTTCCTCTTCCTCTTTTCCTCTCCTCTTCCTCTTCCTCTTCCTCTTCCTCTCTCTTCCTCTTCCTCTTCCTCTCCCGATCGTCATCGCTCGGAAAGGTCAAAGCTGCCGCGCCGTCAGCCTGTCGCCCTCCGACCGACACCGGAGCTGACACCGCAGTGCTGCTTGACATTTACACATCTCATGGCGCCTGGCGCTGGGCACGCGCGCCACTAACTTGCTGCTCTCGGCCGACCGCTCCCAGGACACGCTGTATGACCGCTCAGCCGGCCGACCCCAGAGACGGCAATGTCGACACGTACGCAATTGGGACAACATTAGGAGCGCTGTCTGAGTACGTAATGCATATGATAGGACCATACGCGACGCAGGCGGCCTCGCGCGCCAAACGGTATGGGCAATCGAACAATGCGGCACTGGCAGTTGGAGTCTGGCTAGGAATCACAGCCACATCGCATAAAGTCCAGTGGCGTACCCAGGATTCGCTTCAGGGAGGTCAATTTTTTGGTCGGGGGCAGAAGGTAACCCCACTAAAAAAAAGTCATCAGATTTGTCCCGCTATATTTTTAAATGTGCATATTTTCAACATTTTTTTTCGAAAACAAAAAAACAAAAACGTTATTTTTCAGGGGGCCCCAGGTGTCAGTGTATAACAGTCACTGGTCACTGGACCCTCAGTGTCTATCAGTCACTGGGTTCTGGCCCATCAGTGTCTATCAGTTCCTGGTGACTGGGCCACCAGTGTCTATCATTCACTGGTCACTGAACCATCAGTGTCAGTCAGTCACTGGTCACTGGACTGGACCCTCAGTGTCAGTCAGTCACTGGTCACTGGACCCTCAGTGTCAGTCAGTCACTGGTCACTGGACCCTCAGTGTTAGTCAGTCACTGGTATTAACATTAAAGCTGAGATGTGGTCTCTGCGACCTCATGCTGTTATAACGATTGACGAATTCCATTTAACTATCTTACTTTCTCCGACTGTGTAGGTCAGGTGACAAAACGCCAGGCTTGAAACGCATCAACCCTGGTTAGCTGCGTTTCATGTCAGTGAGCAACATCTGGCCATAATTTCCGCCTAGCTCCCCACCGTAATTGTGTTCTCTATATCGCCTGTCACCCATACCGCACGGCGAGATGGCCCCCACTAAAGTGAGCCGCGTGTGCCTTAACAGCCCTCTGGATATTGGTGTGTTGGTCATACGAGCCAATAACGCGACATTGATAGTCGGTCGATCTCGCCATTGCGGTCCCGACAGGGCGATTTACGATGTTCCGCTTGTCGTAAGCCAGCGGCGCCGACGCCAGTGACTAAAGCGATCATCACCCGCTCCCTGTCTGCGTCTCACACCCGACCCCTCATTCACTCACTGAGAGAGGGCTCGGGTGGTCGGTGACCTTATGTCCATGGGCAGTTTAAGCCGGTTTTACACGGATGGCTTAAAACTGATCAGCTGGTCTCCGGCCGATGGCCTTGTAAGTGGGCATATCTCGCCAGCCTGCTAAGATTGTGTACGCCTTCTCTCGTACTGGATGATTGCTGGCGAGATATGCCCACTGACATGGCCGGAAACCAACTCATCAGTTTTAATATACGTATACCGCTGCATGAACAATAAGCAAGAGATGGTTGGGAAAACTGCATCGTGCTGCTATATTTTTACTCGTGGTGTATGCGCATAGGTACTGAAACTGTTAGACAAATTGTGAAAGGTATTAAACAATCATTTGAAGCACTAAGGCAGGGGCCGGCAACCTTTTTAGGGCGCGGGCCGGATGAGAGATCTGGAAGCAGTCGGCGGGCCGGGGGATAAATCGATACAAATTGACGGCAATGACGTGTCACATTTGGGAAATATGACAGCGTAATTAATGCATTTTAAAAGTTGGCTTAACAGCTGAGATGTTTTGCCGTACCTATGTCACATGGTGGAATATGTATACTTTCTTAGACAGGACCTGCGCAGCAGGCAAAATCTATCTTAAAAAGGAATGAATAGGCACGTCTTACTTCATATAGCCGACCGGTGTGCCCCGAAATAAAATATTTGATTTCCGAGGTAAATTTGTGCCAACAGGCACAAGTGAGAATGAAAACATCAACGAATGCACAAGCATACTTTTGTTAAACTATTTTATATTTTCTGAAAGGCACCGCGGGCCGGAAATACATGCATAGTTGCCGATACCAGCCGCGGGCCGGACGTGCACCGTCGCAGGCCGGATCTGGCCCGCGGGGCCGGAGGTTGCCCGACCCCTGCAACTAAGGAAGTTCACATTGAGAAAACAGGGTCATCTGCCGGACGTATGGCTGCCCTGGGACCACTTAACGTTACAGCCTGCTCGGTCTTATATTGCCTTGTTTTGAACTTTCTGCCACGAAATTAATCATACTTATTTGCACATTCCTTCCCAGACTTTACCAAATGAGGCATAAACAACCAAATGTGCAATTTGAATGCAGGGTTGAAGGTAAAATAAGAAAGAGTTTGTATAATAAAGCAAGTGTGACACCACTGCTGCCTTCCATTGGAACTTAAATTGTAGGGAATAGAAGGTAAATACATATATATGTGAACACCTACACTGTTAAAAAAGTTTAGCACCATGGTAAAAAATCAACATGTTTTCTCTGCTTATTTTAAGCAGGCTAAATGGATGCTAAATTGTCTGCCATTTAGCCTGTTTAAAGTAAGCCGAGAAAACATGCTGATTTTTACCATGGTGCTAAACTTCATTAACAGTGTACAATCTACAAACCTGCCCCTGTATTCCGTTCCTCGAGTTTCGCATTGCGGACCAGCTCGTGACAGTCTTGCGACAGCTTCGTGACTTCATGACAGTCCAGTTCGCGCAGACTTCATGACAAACTTCATGACAGGCGTCATGGCAGTCCAGACGTTTTTTTCTCACCCAAGTAGCTCTAGTTCAGCCGATTCTGATTACAATTCAGCCAGTTTAGATTCCAGTTGAAACTGCCGCGTCTCAGTTAGGTCGTCGCCAGTCTCTCGGCTCTGGGCTGATGTCACCAGTCTCTCGGTTCTGGGCTGACGTCACCAGTCTCTCGGCTCTGGGATGACGTCACCAGTCTCTCAGCTCTGGGCTGACGTCACCAGTCTCTCGGCTCTGGGCTGACGTCACCAGTCTTTCGGCTCTGGGCTGGACGATAAGGATGAGTGCCGCTTGTGACAGCGGCCCGAGAGCGGCCGATGGCCGTCATCGGTAGGGTAATCGGGCTGAACTAAAGTGATGAAGGGAGGGGACTGAGCGGAACTAGTTGCTGGCCCGATCAAGGAAGCGGTCAGATACTGAGTGCATTCATTAGGGATGGGACATAAACGTGAGTCAATATATTGATTGGCATCAATACCATTTACATTTCAATTATGTAACTTTGCAGCATTTATATTGATTGGACTGTTTGACAGCCCGAGCAAATGTTGTATGACAAAATGTCAAAACCACAAGATGTTGGCAACAATATAATTTACTAGCTTTGTGTCTTTTGTTTATTTGTTTATTCATTCGATCACCAACAGAGAATGCCTCCACTTACAGGTGAGTCAGATCAAATATAAAAAATAAAAGTAAAAAAATAAGTTATTGCTAAAAATTGCTCAGTCAGATAGGTACATAACAAATAAGTTATCGCTTAGACACCATATCACAAGTCGGGCTTACATATTGATGACGATGCGTTTTAAAAGCCAACAGAATGTGTCATTAAAAACGTCAAGCAGGTTTGTGCAATTTAAAAGACGTTCACTAACTCGTGGCAGCGACAGAAAACAGTCGCAGATTGCACAGTATTCACACGCGCCGCGAGGTGCACTGAACAGTGCTGTTGGCGGGTAGACCGAGTAAGGGTATGCAAAGCAAAACTGGCCAAGAGTGTAAGCGGAGTCCGATTTTAATGCCGGAAAATGGTTGCGGGATAAAAGAGAAATGTCGTGCTGCGTTCGACGGGAACTGAGATGAGGGAAAGCCTGAAAATGGGGCAGCAAAATTTTCGTAACGAGAGGGGAGGGTACCGTGTTAGATGAAGTGTGACTGAGTAGCCCAATGAGGAATTTGTGCTGAACTCGTTTATCGCGCGTGGGCGGGTTTTGGCGGCCCCCGTTCCAGATCACACTACCGTACTCCAGTATAGACGTACGTTGGCAAAGTACGCCCGTTAACAGCGCTGATCTGCGGAATTTCCCTGGTCTGTATACGGTCTGGAAAGATCGCATAAAAGAAGACCGAGGCTCGGTTAGCCCGTTTCACTGCGTGGTCAACAATGCTGGGCAACGTCAGTTTTTGCTGTCAATGATAACTCCAAGGTCACGGAATGCCGGTCGAATGCTACTACCTAAAAACAGTACCTCTCTAATGTTATATGGTGATCTGGACGGGGCGCGGCCTCAGGGTCACAGTGAACGACTGGCATTTTGACGGGTTAAGTGTGAGACCCCAGCAGGCGACCAAAAGCCGTGAGCGGTCGAGGTCGCGGCTGGAGCTCCTGACTTGTCGAAAAGGGGAATGTCATTTTACGGGAATTTTTTACGGGTCGTAGCGTACATAAGAAAGCTTGAAACTGATGGTTGGCAGGAAGATCAATTAATGAAAAGCGAAAAGAGAAAGGTCGGTCTAAGGAGGAACCTCAGGCACTCGCAGATACCACCGGTTGCCAGTTCGGCGAGGTTTGTCGTTCACTATGACCCTTTGGCGCCTATCGGACAGATACGAAACAATCATTTAATGCAAAAAGTCCGCGCACATGAAACGACTGTTTGAGCTTGTGAAGGAGTAACGTGTGATTAACGCTTTGAAAAGCGGTCGAATAGTCTGTATATATGGCATCTGTCTAGTAGGTATCCGTCCGATATGGACTCCCATGCTGATCGTAAGTAAACGGCGAGGTTCGTCATACATGAGCGATGAGGGATAAAACCGTGCTGCTCCGCAGTTATTGCAGGGGACACATGTCTGAACNCGCGCACATGAAACGACTGTTTGAGCTTGTGAATGAGTAGCGTGTGATTAACGCTTTGAAAAGCGGCGGAATAGTCTGTATATATGGCATCTGACTGGCATCCGTCTGTTATGGCCTCCCATGCTGAACGTAAGTAAACGGCGAGGTTCGTCATACATGAGCGTCGAGGCATAAAGCCGTGCTGCTCCGCAGTTATGGCAGGGGACACATGTCTGAACAACTGGTCATACACCACGCGCTCTAGCACCTTGCCAAATAATGGAAGCAATGACACCGACCTATAAATGGATGGAAGCTTCTTGTCGCCTTTTTTAAAGATCGGAACGATATTCGCACTTTTCCACCGCTTTGGAAAGACACCCGACGCGACTGAGGCCCGACACAGTATACTCATAGGCACTCCACTCCAGCCCCATCGGCGGGGGAGCCGGTGGCTCCGTGGTATGTCCTCTGACTGCCACGCAGCAGGCCCCGGGTTCGGTTCCCGGGGTGCCGGTTCCGGGGATAGGCTCCCGGATCAAATCCCCCGTCCTCGGTGGGAGGGCGGTCCATGGGGGGCTCCAACCCCAGGGCCCCTCCTCGCCCCCTCCCCGGCATCTATCTCCGGGAACATGGCGAAAGGCTGACCCCGATGAAAAAAAAGCTCCTCGGCATTCAGCAACAATGCGAGCGCCAACATTGTCTGGGCCACATGCTTTATAGGGGGACACAGCCTTCAGCACGGCGAGAACAGCGGAGTCGGTGACATGGAAATGAGCAAGATTGTCCAGCGAGTACGCCGGCGCGGTGGCAGCCGGGTAACGGCAGGGTCGGTAAACTTGGCTGCGAACGAGTCGTTTAACAGCGAGGCCCTAGCCTAGCCTGATCACAGGTCATCCGGTCCCCCTCAGACGAGATAAGAACGGGAGATATAGACGATTTCTTAGCCAGACATTTGTAAAACGACCACACTCGCTTAGGGTTATTGTTAAAATCATCAGTCAGGTTTTTTGAGATATTCAAAATATTTGGCCTCAGATACAGATTTAAATTCACGTCCACAAAGTCTCGCTGGTGATGGTGATGTTGGTGATGTTGAGTTTCCAATATTCAAAAGAAAATAATAGTCCGCAAAGAAGTGATTATAAATAGTGATGACTCCAATTTTACGAATGTGTGCCACACATTTAGAGGTGCAACTGTATTTTTTGATCTAATGGGGGGGAGAGTACCTTAGGACACCAGATTTTGCAGGTGAAATCGCACATGCTTAATCTACGATACACACCCGAAACTCAGTATTGGCTTGTTGATATGACAATATCACTTTGATGACAAATGTAAACGTACCTCGTCCTCGCAGAAGAGCCATGGGAAACGGTGGCGGACATGCTCAGCGGGTCACACGACTTCAGCAGCGACATCCTTCTCGCGCTAAAGGAGACTTCTTTCAGTTTCTGCTTCTCTTCAGGTGCAAGCAAGGTTATAGAACAACAGGTTGTCTCGTTCCTACGTCACCAGCTCTGCACTAGATTCTAGGTTTTATACCGCCTCTACACAATTCTAGTTTTATACCACATTATTGTTAGTATACTCCTACTCTCCGTGCTACAAAATAAATCAATATATTCTTACGAAAAAACTTAACAATAATTGGATGTATTACTGAAGTTCCAAGAGCGAAAAATAATAACAAAACGAAATATCTATTTGGTATGAATGCTGTAAAATAGTGAAACAGGACATTTAATATTTCAACTTCATGGTTTCAACGAGAAAACCACACCATATTCCCAATGTTGGATAGTTGAGTCAACCGTGGTTCCATGTAACACAAACCTGCATGGCACCCTTCGCTTCCTCGGGCGCGCTGATAAGCGGTATTGGCGCCAGTGTCAATAAAGGCGAAATGTGACGCCTTATACCGTCAGATAAGCTGAAAGTGACCCCTATTGGAAGTCGTGACGGGTTCCATAAAAAATTAATTGAGCAAAAATTTGAGTCAATTTTGCCTAAAAGACCCCAGACATGAATAGGCAAGGCCTTAGGCATCACATTTGTGTATCATCTTCTGAACGAACTATTTTAAAATGTGTGAAATTGCGACCCGAATACCACCTGTTTTCCCATAGGCCAACATGTTAAAGCCGGCTCGCTGTAGAAGTGGTGACGACACAGCTCAAGTGTTGCCAGGCAAATTGTGGGGGGCTGGGTGCAAGCAGAGTATATATATCAATGAGTAGGGTCAAGTTTTGCCAGGAAGTGCATACGTCACGGCTTGTTCGAACTAGAAATTTACTGACTATATTACCATATAACAGTTCTGGTATGCTTTTTGGAATAACTTGACATAACCTAGATTTTCAACTTATTAGAGGATATGGTAGCCCTCGTTGGGAATTATGAGGTAATATTTATTATAACTTGTGTTAATTAGGATTTGAATAATTTTTAACTTAATAAACTTTTACTTCTTAACTACAAATTGTTCATAAATAGTATTTTATTGATAAAAACATAATTAGTTTCAGCTGTAACCACAATTTGTATTTATGCGCAAAATTCGAATCACCTGGTCTTTCTCGTCGGAGAAGCGGCCCGTACTAACAGCTGATTTTTGCAGCAGGCTGGCTGCGGGTTTCACTTAGTGAGTTTAGGATGTTTTGACATTCGCAAACAAATTTGTTATTGATGTTAATATAATTAAATAAATAAATTATTTTCGTAATATTTTGTATATAAATTTACTGTATTTGCAAGCTGCGACGTCAAAACTTACTGGCTCACTAGCGGTCCCTGGCGGCCAACTGCTGCTAAACAACCCATTAAGTTTCTGGTTGCGTGCAACGAATTGTTGTTCTCTGGCGTTATTTTCATTCTTGACAGATATTTGTCATTTGTATATCCTAGTTGGATGCATTTAAAAGTCAAATTAGGTTTCTGCGTGTAAGACGCATTGTATATATATATATGTAGGAAAGAACTTTGAATTATCGTCACGGCATGGGAAGGCGACGGTAGTCTCAAGCTTGCGCCGTGGCGGCCCGGCCTTGGGCCCGGCCGGCGTGGTCGGCCCCGCCGGAACGCTCCGAAGTATTGTGGACGATTGGTAAGCCTCATGTAAAATCGGATACCATGCCAGGAATATTGAGAGACGAGCTTTCCATTGAAGCATAGAAACTTATGTTCATCTATCTTTGATACAACAAATAAAAGGGGTAAACTTTCGTGTGTCACTTGCATCCTTATCATGCGAGAGCGGATTTCTCCTGCAAGCGTTGACGTCACGTGACGTCACGTTGACGTTCATTAACTTGCCCCCCCCCCGGGTGCAAGCTCCGAACAGTTCTTTAAGCTGTACACCGGCGCGTGTTTGAAATGTAATGTTCAGGATAAGTAAAAGCCATTGAAAAGCCAGATCTGGCAACTTTTTCAGGTATTTATTTCATAGGGTAAATTATCACGGAAAACAGCGGTTACTTTTCTGGTAATTTTTCGCCACGCTAGGGAAAAGCAGCAGTCGTCCTGACGGCGAAAAACAGCGCAAAAAACTGACTGACGAAAATGCAAAAAACTATCTACGGCAAAATAGCTGTGACGGCAACTGACGCATGCATTGCAAATATGAGTGCAAATTTTTTCGTTAGTAGTTAGTTAGTTAATTAGTTGTTACGGGAGGGGCGCAGCCGAACCTTCGGCAAAGGTCGGGGCACGGCATGCCCTAAGGCCCCCTCGGAAAAGGCCCCAAAAATGTCGTGAAAAATATCACCGAAAAGCCGCTTCCTTCAGCCGGAGAGCCGACTGCACCGCGCCATCGGACCAAAGGGAAGACGGCGCCGGAGGATCACCGTGGGGACGTGGTCAGCGCACTATGTCTTGCAAAGTCGGCCCAATGGGGGGGGGGCATGTGCCCCCTCTGCCCCCTAGTTGTTACCAATAGCTACGCTTCCATAACAGATTCTTGAAATATTTCCCAGCATTCTTCCAGCTATGTATTTACATATAAATAATAAAAACAGTGAACACGATAAATCAGATTGCAGAGCACGCCCGATATCACCACATCAGGGTGGAACACAGCTCAGCTCGGCGGCCGGCCGGCCGAGATGGCACACAAGACCGCCCCACCATGGACCAGACAGGCGCGCACAGCAGCTACCACCGGGCAGAGAGCGCTCGACTCCGGTACAACTTATCTAACTAGCGTCATGAAGGCGCCTCAGACACGATTCCCGAATTGTGACAATGTGGATGCATTACACAGTAAAACACGAACCTCTCAGGCCGCATGAACTGCGAAGCTCCCAGCTGACCTACCATACAATAACTGGGGAGTGACAGCGAACCTCAGGTGTGAAACAACACAGACATACACCTCGACACAGCTGATGCAGCGCAGACGTTACAATTCATTACAAACAAAAGCAAAAGCTTGTAATGTTCACTGTCTATGCTCCGCTAACGAATCACCGATAACCAGTGAATATTTGGCAACCTGAACCACGCCGGCACATAGCAGCAGCACCAGTGTCATTGGACGACTCACAGATCTCTCGCAAGGAAGGTAGGGGTGCGCGAAGACCGAAAGCTGGCCGAGCAGGACAGCACACCTGGCGTGCCCTCTCCGACTGGCTGCGGTTGCGCAGCTTGTACTAAAGCTGATCTTTCTCCATCGAGAACCGCTTGTTGGCCTTGACCTCGTCACGTGACCCTCGGTTGCTGCACCTGCACCGCCCGCCGGAACCACTCGTCCACACCACTACACTGTTCGCGCCGCACTGTCGGCGCGCACCGGCGCAGCCTGAGGCCATTAGGTACGCCGAGACTGACCGGAGGGTGGGTGCTGTATGCGGGTCGGCTGGTTCTGCCCTCCGTTTGCTGACCTCTGGTGACGTCACCGGCCGACACAACGGCGTCCTGCCAGCCGGACCAAGCGCTCACCGGCCAACAGAGCGGTTTTCCGCGACACACGTCGCCAGGCTGTGTGGGGCGGCGGATCGCCTGGCTGACGCAGCAGCATACGCGTGCTCTCCCTTCCGGTCGGCCTTGCACGGGCGGCCGCCGGAAATTCGTGCCCGGCCGCGCAGGCTGGTGCTGGTCCGGCGGGCAGTGCTCGTCGGCTGCACGCCGATCTGTGTTGAATACCTCCTGCAGCTGTCCGTGCCGCCGAAGCGGTGCAGGCCGGACTGCTGTCCCGATGCCGGGAGCCTATGCCAGTTCCGCATGAAGGCAGCAGCGGCTCTCTCCCAGGATCCGTCCTGTTGAATGCTGTTGGTCATCCAAGCCGCCCACTCCTGAAAGTCAACGGCCGTCTGGCTCACTGACGGGCCAGCTCGCTGACGGACGATGCCGATGGCGGCCGACGCGGCTTCCGGGTCCTGGAATTCCATGGCCTCGGGATCCGGGTCGCTCTCCCCAAAGTCATCCTCCGGCTGGACGGCGCCCGAGCGCGGGTCTGGTCCAGCCACACTGGTTGTTGTCGGGCCCAAAACGTCTTTGGTCGTTAGCGTCAGCGGTGTCAAAAACCACTTCGTCGAGTAAGGCAGTCATCCTGAAAAGTGAAACGCTACAATTAACACAATTAACTTACAGCTAAGTTGCCCAACAAATTACAGAAGCAATGGTTCCGAGGTAGCATGCCGCACTGCTATGTGTTGCAATTTATATTTTAACGCGACACAAATGTTGGTGCCTACAAGAAAACTGTGCTGCTACTGTAACCTGAGCATAACATAACTTAATACAAGAAAACCTGCCTGCTGCTAACCGAATGATCAAACAAATAGCTTCTACCCCTTTAATTGAAATGTACTGACATTCAAAAAGAGTAGGCACAACTCCGGTTAAGACCCCAAGTATTTGATGCTGGTAATGTGGGTAATTACAAACACATACATACATATACAAATGCTATGCACAACGTTCACACATTCACGAACACAGCACACAACACACACACACACACACACACACACAACCACACGCACACGCCACACGCCACACACGCACACGCACAACACGCACACGCACACGCCACACGCACACGCACACGCCACATACACACACACACACACACACGCCATACGCACGACGCACGCAACGTAAACCACAATACGCACACATTATACATTATACTCATACATATATGGAATGTGTATCTAGTGAATCTACGTACTATATACGTAAGTATATCGTCGAGTGCTTCATCCTACCTGTCGCCACGAACATCAGTGTCTTGCGGACGTCTCTTTCACTGCAGCAGCGGTCGTCCTGCTGGCCGTACTGTTGATCTACAGCCAGGCTGTGTTTGCAGTTGCCCGTCCTCATGCTAGCAATGCAGCTGCAGGTACCGATGCTATGATCTACCACGTACTTGGTGTGTCCGTCGCTTGATGTTACTTCGAACAAGTTGGGTCCAACCTGCAGAATCGTTACGAAATCTCGTTAATTGACTGAGTTTTAAGTATGATTAAGCTCCAGGGTAACCATGTAAGAAATCTGACCTAATGCTTAAATGGAGTGCAGCAAATATATCTGACTAGATTCATGACCAGTTGAAATTCAAGTTTCGTCTTTTTTTTCCTTTTTTATTGGGGATTTAAAACGCACCAGCACCTCAGGTCAATTTGCGCCCATTTAAGTTCAATCTTCAAAATAATTTGCAATAAACCATAAAAATATTTATAACGGTCGGGGCAACGCGTCCTGGCATGCATTTTGCGAAAAAAAGTCAGAATTCGTTGTAATTTGAAAAAATTAGTAATATTGTTTACAGGTGACGTCACACCAATCTTGCGTCACACAAAGCGAGTGTGCGAGTTGTGTCGTCACAAGGAGCATCGAAGCGCAAACTTGCGGCCGCCCAGTAGACAGCTGCAACGTTGTGCCGGCACTGCACGATGGGGCACCGGTAGCGTGAAACGCGACTGGACTGGGTCGACCGGCGCCCTCGCCCAGTAGGGGATCGTGGGGGCACGCATACGGAACACTATGTATGCCGAGCGCTGACCGCCGTCGGTGCGGTCGGGCGGACGCCAAGGCTAACGAAATTACTGCGGCGGCACGTCAAAAAGCGAAGTGCTGGTGGCAATCACAGTGGATAGTAACTACTGATGACTATGCGAAACGCTCCACAGATTTGTGACGCATTGAAATATGACCACTTATGACCAACGGTTTTTTGCGTTGAAACTGAAACTCAGCAACTAGGTCGCTTTGGAGGGAACAATTTCGGATTTTGGGTTTCTCAGCACACCGACAATCTGCATAGTCTCAGTTAAAAACTAATGTTAAAGGTGCTATATTCCCTTTAAGTTCAATCTTCAAAATAATTTGCAATTAAAACTATAAAAATATTTATTAACGGTCGGGGCAACGCCGCCGCCAGAATGACATGGTGCCGATTTGCCCAACACACAAGCGGTTACGGCAAAATTGGGAAAATATTGTACATAGTTTTGACAACATTCACTGCAGCACACGATTGATACTGACGTGAGCATGAGCCTGTGCTAAAAAAAATATACAACGTCCTCTAACAAACTCTGGCGAAATCTCTCTATTACCCTCCGTGTCGGAGTTCAGGCGTGTCAAACTGACAGGTATTGGGTGTAACTTCCATGATGGCAATAAAAATAACTCCCCCAAATCGGGATGGAGTAGAGACTAAATCATCGGTACTCCTCTCCATTATTACTCCAGTAACTTTTAAACTCTTGTGGGCTCAGGCCCCACAGAGCTTTTAAGTAGTAATACCAGCCCATGGTAAGCTTCATTTGAAACCACAAAAATTCTGTCGATGCAAATACACTAGTGTCAAACTAAGTGTATATGCCCGGTGTAAACTGGTATTTTAGGGAGGGGAGACTAAATTTTTCTCTCAGTGTATGGTCACACTCAAAGTACTCGTCTCGTACACCTTACTCGCCGTTTACTACCCCCATTCACTAGCGACAACCCTCTGAATACTCACAGTTACCCATTAAATACTCTACAGTACCCTCAATGAATTCATAATGAACATTGCCGCACCCATTACAAACTCACCAATTACCCACACATTACTCTTGACCCTCTTTGGTACCCTTATTTGCTCCTTATGATCACTCTTTTACTTTATGGTATAGCCCTTTAGTTACTCAATGGGACTTCATGTTGACTCTTCATTTACTCTATGGCTGCTCTTCATTTACTCGTACGTCACCTTTAAGTTACCCTGATGTCTTACTCTAATACACTTTTCTACTTCCCATGCAACTCTCATTAAACTTCTTTAAAAACCCTTCATTAATAATGAAGGAACATCCATATAAAAAATGCACGTTCTGCCATATCTTTATTTCAATAAACATGCACAACAATACACAACTTGTGAGCGACGGAATACAATCATGATTGTATTCCCGTTGCAACCTGCAGCCAAAATGTCGGTGACCAACGAAAAAACTAACAAACAGAGCTACATCTGCAACAACCGAATGCGCTCAGGAAAAGCCCAATCACATAACGGTGTTATTTATTTTTAATCAAAATCGCACCCTAAAACATCAAATGGAATAGAAGAAAAGTTATGGAAGAAAATGAAAAAATGGAGCATTGAAAAAAAGCATGATAGCTGACCTCTCTTTCCGAAGCTTGCACTGCATTTTCTCTTTTTCTGCCCTGCTGAGGACTCGGGATGGTCGTTATAAATTCGGCATAACGGCCATCAGCTTCTCCTCAGTACCGTTGGTACTTGGTGCCCTTCTTGGCATAGCAAAACTTAACAAGGTACCCATGTTCACACCTCAAAACTTTGCAAGCCACAATAGCCCTTGCTTGAAACCGAAGGAAACAAATACATTAACTGCAAACGTCCACTAGTATACCTCGTCCTCACTGCACCACCATTCACTACTAACTAACGGCTCACATCATGGCGCCTGAATGCAACGCGCTTCTAGTTTCTACCGTTTCTACTGGCTTCTACCTGCTTCTACCCGTTTCCGTTGCCGTCAGAGTATCTGAAGAGCACTCACATAACGTCTGACGTGGTAAGATAGAGTATGTGGCGAGTAACTCAGGGTTATGTTAAGAGTATCAGCATAAATGACGTGAAGTAGCAGGTGGGTATCACAAGAGTAAAATATGTGTATTTTCAGAATGAGTCGAGGAAATAAAGCTTACTCTGCGTTAACCTGCTGTTAAGTGAAAATGCTGTGTACATGAAGGGTAGATGGAGTTTAATAAGCTGGAATTATGGGTCGGTTAGGAATTACTGAAGAGTGTTGTAAGAGTATGAGATGCAAACATAGTAAATGAAGAGTGAAAAAGTTTTTCAGTGAATATGATAATGTTCACTGCAAATTGTTCGATATGTCCAAATCAACAGCAACACACAGGTGCCTAACATTTTTCGTTAATATAAAGTCAGCATGCTAGGATAATTGTTGCAAATTTTGTGAAAATAATGATCTACCTTATCTGAATGGGCCCCAATGGGCATGGGTATCAATATTATGAATTTGAATGGGTCTGGTCTGGGTCTGGGCTTGGTGCTAATGGGCTTCAGCTGGGCTGGGCTTGGGGTCTGGGCACCCATGATAGTCTCTGCAGAACACTGAGAACGCCTAGTACACATATCATACCTCCAATATACCAAACACCTTTACAGCTTCTTCACAACGGTCTTGACGGTTTGTCATGGGTTTGAAAGCTCATTCTTACGTTCTTATGAGTTCTTCTTGGTCACCGTGGACTGTGCCTGTCCAAAACGTGCTAACATTAAGCCCCTAAGCCGTTTGGACAAAACCCCTCTTGGTTAAGGCAAGGCGGCACAACGTTTACTTCCACGGTTGCATTAAATGAAGACAATTTTTTTTCATCGGGGTCCAGGTTTGCTGCCCATATTCCGGAGACTATGTGCCGGGGAGGGGGGAGGGGCCCGGGTTGCACCCCCTGGGATTCCTCCTCTCGGAGCTAGGGATTTGATCCGGGCAGCTACCTCCCGGACCGCGCACCACCGGGAAATTGAACCCGGGCCTGCTCCGTGGAAGTCCGAAGACATACCACGGAGCTACCGGCTCCCCAAAAAATTAAATAACACTGACATACGTTGTTTTTCCTTGCATAATTAGGCAGCAAGCTTTCGATAGGGTTGAAAAAGTCGGGCAGTTATCTGATTCGGTGCTGTTAGCCGGTAGGTTCACCTACGTGGCATGGAGAGCGACGTGGAGGACGGGCTACATAACGTTGTTATTCTTTGCATGTCAGGTGCGTAACGTCGGTGGATGGCGTTAGAAGTCCGGTAGGTATCCTATCTTGGTTCTAAGCGTGGTCTCATCCATATGTGCACGTACAGCGACCAGCGGAACCCCATTGCTAATTACATTGTCAATGGCCCCATTCGTAATAACACTATGATATATTTTAAATTTTTTGACCCAAATTCCAAAAAAATTTTAGGGAAATTTTCAAAAAGCCAAATAAAGAAAGACACTTTGACGAACATTTGCGTAAAAAATTTCCGGATTTAACCAAAATAGTTGTAGACACCTTAAAAAGCCAATTTGAAAATGAGGGTCGAAAAGGGTGCATTTTTACACCCCCACGGGTGCATTTTGAATCCCTCGAAAATAAATTCACCAACACATCTGGTGTAAACGGGCAGACGCATGTACCCTGAAAATTGGGACCCACGGCCAACGTTCGCGCCAAAAAAGGCCGTTTCCCGACGGTCACCATCCCAAGTACTGACTGGGGTCAGTTGCTGCTTGACCTCAATGATCCGGACGGTTGCGCCAATACAGGCGCTGACCTGCGTATATTTTTAAAGACTTGGCCATTGAGAGCGGGCCTGGGCTGGGTGTCATTTTTGACCGATTTCCCGATTTTTGGGGTGAAAACTTTCAACAACCTAAATGAAGAGGATATTTTGAGGAACATGTGGTATTTTTTTGTTATTTAAGAAACAAGTTTTAGACACCTTTTAAACAAACTGAAAATAGGGGTGGAAAAGAACCTATTTTTGACCAATTTCCAAAATTTTTGGGGCAAAATTTTCAAAAAAAGCGAAATGAAGATCACTCTTTGGAGAACATGTGGTAAAAATTTCAGATTTTACCAAAACCTTTTAGACACTTTTAAAGAATTATGAAAATGGGTGCAAAAAGGGTGCATTTTACACCCCGTGGGTGCATTTTGCACCCACGTGGGGTGCAAAATGCACCCGTGGGGGTGTAAAATGCACCCTTTTGCACCTTCATTTTCAATAATCTTTAAAAGTGTCTAAAACGTCCCACATAACACAGACACATGGTAACCACATGGT
Organism: Semibalanus balanoides; assembly: GCA_014673585.1. Taxonomy (NCBI): domain Eukaryota; kingdom Metazoa; phylum Arthropoda; class Thecostraca; order Balanomorpha; family Balanidae; genus Semibalanus; species Semibalanus balanoides. The sequence continues at coordinate 91,934 of VOPJ01004387.1, forward strand.
AATCAAAAGGGCTGCCCACCTTTCCCACATGGTGCCCACATGGTTTTGAAGAGGTTTCCACATGGTTACCATATTGGACCTAGCATCCCACCTTCTAACCTCCTCAAACCCACATGGGCCCATAGGGTATGCCCACGTCATCCCCATGTCACTTTGTGCCCCCTCAGCCCAATGGGGACCCATTCCAATCCCATGTGCAAGGCACATTGCCCATGCCGAGCCCAACGTAGCCCATCTTAAACCCATGTGGTAACCACATAGTGTGTTATGTGGGTATTTCTTAAAATCTGAAACTTTTTACTTCTCCAAAGAGCGATCTACATTTCGCTTTTGAACGAAAAAAATCCCAAAAAAATTTTGGAAAATTGGTCAAAAAATGGGTTATTTTCCACCCCCTATTTTCAGTTTGCTTAAAAAGTGTCTAAACACTTGTTCTAAAATAACAAAAAATACCACATGTTCCTCAAAGTATCCTCTTCATTCGTTGTTGAAAGTTTTTCACCCCAAAATCGGAAAATGTGGGTCAAAAATGACACCCAGGCCCCAGGGGCCCGCTCTCATGCCAAGCTTAAAAATTACGCAGTCAGCGCCTGTATTGGCGCACCGGCCCGATCATTGAGGCTCAAGCAGCAACTGACCCAGTCAGTACTTGGGATGGTGACCGTTCGGCGAAACGCTTTTTTGGCCGAACGAGGTTGGCACCAGTGGTCCCAAATTTCAGGGTACATGCGCTGCCCGGTTACCCAACGTGTGGTGAATTTATTTTCAAGGGGTGCAAAATGCACCCGTGGGGGTGTAAAATGCACCCTTTTCGACCCTCATTTTTAATTGGCTTTTTAAGTGTTTACAACTATTTTGTAAAATCTGGAATTTTTACCACATGTTCCTCAAAGTGTTTTCTTTATTTGGCTTTTTTGAAAATTTTCCCCTAAAAAATTTGGAAATTGGTCAAAAATTTAAAATATGAAAATATACTCATAGTTTATTACCAATGGGGCCCATTGACAATGTATAAGTAATGGGGTTCCGCCGTTGCTGTACGTGCACATATGGTTGAACCAACGGCTTATAACCACAAATAGGATACCCTGCCGGACTTCTAGAGCCAACCAAGACGCCGCTGCCTGAATGCAATGGAAAAACAACGCCATTTAGCCGTCGGCACCGCTGTTGCTTTCCGTGTACACGTAGGCGACCAGCGGCTTTACAGCCGCCGAATAAGTAATCTGCCCGACTTGTTACTTATTACCAAGACGCCGCAGGATGACATGCAAAGGAAGAACAACGTATGTTAATGTTTTTGTTACAATTTAAACTGCAAGTATAGCGTACGTATGTCATTTTAGGGTAATGCCTACGATTTTGAAACCCAAGTTAATGCGATCAGCATTAATGGCCTCTAGGGAAGGCGAATTGAAATCTTGTCTCGACGTGAATTTGAGTCTCGACGTTGTAGCGCGCGCGCATGCGCATGGCCGAAAAACTGCCGCCATTTTCGTGAGTCGCGTCCAGTCGTGTCCCGCGTGTGCTGCGTGCCGATCAGTGACAAACCAGTGAATCGCCACAAACACTCAAAGCACATGGTGGTTGAAATAAGGTTGAAATGGCATTGGTTTGTAAGCAAAATGCTTAAGTTAATAACTTATAGACTGATATTTTCAACACAATTTTAAAGTATATTGTACCGAGCTTATGGAACCACAAGACTGGAAGCTGAGGAATCGATCAAGGGATGACCTTCACTCAATCGCTTCTGACAAAACGTGGTAAGAAGGGTAATATTTCTGGAGAGCTAAATTGAGCTGCAGAAGTTTTCCTCGATCTGGTACAATTATAATAGCTTAACTTGCTGTTTTCAGTAAAAGAGGCGAAGCGACGCGACGCCCTGATCCTGAATCCTCCCGAGTGCGTCCATGAGGTGCTGGCCAGGCTCCGAGCGGAGGCCATGTGGGCATCGTCGATGTTCATACAAAATGCGATGCTGGGAGTAAAGGAGAGAAGGGCTATCTAAAAACACCCAGAAGAAGAAGTAAGGAGATTTTCCTTCGGCCTTGTGCTTCTGTTCCTTGAGTCGCGGCGGGAATTGAGCGTTTATGGTTTGCTCTGAAGTCTGAAGTGACTGCATTTCAAAATATACTGAAACATGAAAACGCTGATTTGTTTCATAGTTTCACGTACGGTCATGGTCAGGTCCACCCTCCACGTGACATCCAAACCGCAGTGGACCACAATTATAGCCGGCCGCACCGATCAGCGCTTGTGAAGAATCCTGAAGGGTTCTTAAAGAGCGTGCAGTGCGGGAATGTCTCAAACCTAACACCCTTCTCAAGGGTATAGGTATAAAACTCGACAGCCGCTCAGCATTTTGATAGAACTCTGTGCGGTTTCCAATTACACCGAAGAAGGTTCTTATGTTGTTCTTGAGTACAGCTGAATACCTATGTACATTCTTTTCTTGTTCTAAAAGACACTCTTAAGGTAAACCCTAAACTGTATGCCATTCTTCATGTAGAAGTCGCAGAATGGTGTTGGTTCTTTTGGTAAGCATGCATAGCGTATTGCAGATAGACCCCGGGGGTTCTTGAAAAGTGGTGGCATAATATTTTGCCCGTACATAGGTTTAAAAACCGCCATATGTTCTAAACGTTCTTTGAAATTGTTTTCAGTGTAGGTTGATAGCAATTCATTATTAACATAAAGGACAGTACAGGGTCCGCCGAAATTAGGGAAACGCTTATATTATTTGAGTTACTTTCCACTGACAGGCGCCTACGCAAGCTACACACGTGAATTGTGTACCATAGCTCGCTTGCGGTCTCAGGAACGTACAACTAAGATGATTTCGCCCAGGGTCCATTCGTGAGCCATGGGTGACAGTGGGGAGCCTTATAGCGAACCGTCTCTGCGCGAAAACGGCACCGGTGCCGTCTCCATTGTGCTTAACCCTATTCCTGGAGGGATGAAAAGTATACGAATCTGTCGGGGGGGGGGCTTATTGCCCCCTTCAGATCTCGCTGCATAAAAAGCTAGAAACATGAAACTTGGGTGTGTGACTAAGGTCGACAATGGAACTCCATTTTGTTCAAATTTTGGTGACCTTGGGTCATTATCTTCAAGGTCAAATGACGTCATCAAAAATATTTTTGTCAAACATTATATTTTCCCAGGAAACCTTGCCAATTATCTCGAAACTATGGCAGCTAGGAGGAATCCGAAAAAAAATCACTGTAAAGCGGTTTTAATTGTCTTTCCCCCGTAAGGCATCAGAAATGACCTCAGGTCAATGGTTTGTACTGTAGAGGTCAACAAATGTTAAAAAAACGGGTTTTCAGCAAATGTTTGTTCGTTAATAATTTTTTATCTAAAGTATATACAGCACTTATTTTGGTACCATCGTGTTTCTCTCAACATTGCGGTTCGAAATCAAATCAACTTTGTCAAAATATAAAATTTGACCCGGGTCAAAGGTCAATCAAGGTGACGTAAGTCGGTCAAGATGCATATAAACAATGACGCGTATTGACGGAGACCAAACATTTTGAGACCATTTGTGAGTCCCGTATGATGTTCTTGTCACGAGTTATTATAAAACGGTGTTGGTGACTTGACTGACCTTTCTAAAAGGTCACTGACTAAAAATTCCATCCTTTCATCAAGAAGTGCCTAAGTGACATGATACTGAAATAATTGGATTGATGCAATGTATTAAACCATCGTTTTTCATTTTCACCATATACTCCCAGCTAACAGAATGGCGTTGTTACAACGTAATAAGAAGGTTGCGGTTTAAGGCTCACAACGTTGTGATATCATGTTGTCACAACATTGTCACAACGTTGTACGTTGCGCAAGTAGTTTTGGTAGACTCCAAGAAGCGTTTCACAACGTTTGTGTATGACTTTCTGACGACCCCACCAAAACGTTTGTCATAACGTTGCCATAACGACGTTAATAAACGTCATCACAACGTTAAACAACGGTCGTCCTACAAACGTTTCATTCACGTTTGTGATGTTTTTTAACACGTTGTCAATAAATTGCCAATGATATCTGCAACAATGCCACAACGTTCTTAAAACGTCTTCCCCCCCCCGATGTTTTGGTGACGTTTATCAAAATAAACGTTCTTTAAACGTTGTCCATAACATTGCTACCGACGTTCCTACAACGGCTCCTGAACGTTTTAGTGACGTTTGTACGACATTCATACAACGTTTTAAAAACGCTGTTACGACGTTCCTTCAACGGCTCCTGAATGTTTAGGCGACGTTTTCTCGATGTTTTCACAACGCTAACACACCGTTCTAACAACGTCTCTTTAATGTTTTGGTGTCGTTATCACGACGTTCTTTAAAACGTTGTCATGACATTGCCACGACGTTCCTACAACGACTCCTGAACGTTTTAGTGACGCTTTTACTACATTCGTACAACATTTTCACAACGCTGCCACGATGTTCCGGGCGTGTGTTACTTTCACGACGTACGTACTTTCAGACGTCTTTTAGAAACTCGCGTGCAAAAACCTGGCGAGATATACGACAGTTCCTGGTCTCGTCGGAAAAGCGGGGCCTAAAGATGACGCACTGTCGGTCGTGGCCCGGCTGGGCAGAGCGGCTAAACCGATTCTTTGCGTCGTAAGGGCCCAGTGATGCGGAGGCTCTGGCCGCGAGTGACTGCGGGGAGCCGCTGCCGCGCGCCCCGCCCGCGAGCGGTCGGCGGCGCCCTTCGCTCCACACCCGGCCACTATGCCCGAGTTATCGGAGGCGCTCCAGCGAATGGGGACCTCTCGAGCCTGCGGCCCGGACGGCATCACGATCGAGATGTTGCGCATGACCTTCCCTGTGATAGCACCCCATCTTCTTAAAATC